>CM076580.1:1235882293-1236162873 GCA_034641835.2 Pinus albicaulis
TTGCAATGGAATTTCAGTTGAAAGAACGAGTTCCCCATCCTTTGGCAGTTGTCACATCTCTTAACATATTATTTGGCATCCTTAAAAAGGGAAGGCCAATAATATCCTAAGAGAAGGATTTTATAAGTATTTCTTTTATCAAAAAAGTGTCCTCCACATGGTTCATCATGACAGGATTTAAGTATCTCTGGTATCTCATCTTCTCGTACACACCTTTTGATGATGAAATATGGTCCTGTTTTGTATAATTTTTCATTGATCCATGAATAAGAAGCACTTGTTTGGATGATTTTTCCTTTTTGTCTAGGAAACAAATGAGATGGTAATTTTCCTGTAGCCAAATAATCAACAATATCTGCATACCAAGGTGATTTAGTAGATACTGCAAAAGTATATTCATCTGGAAATTAATCCTCTACAAGCATATCATTATTATCATTTTTAATCCTAGATAAAAAGTCAGCAATTGTATTTTTTTTTCCTGGTCGGTCTAGAATGGTGATGTTAAACTCTTGTAGTAGTAATAGCCATCTAGTTATCCTGCCATTAGTGATTGTTTTGTTCATTAAATATCTGATGGCAGAATGGTCTGTGTGAATGAATGTTTCATAGCCAAGGATATAATGTCTGAATTTATTAATGGCATGCACTATGACTAAGAAATATTTTTTTAGTTACAGTATAATTTAGCTAAGTTGGAGTTAGATTTTTGCTGGTGTAATAAATGACATAGGGAGTAAGATATTTTTGTCCCAATCCAACCCCTAAGGCTATATCTGAAGCATCGATAGATATACGGAAAGGAAATTTCCAATTAGGTCCTTTTAGAATAGGTGCTTTAGAAACTTTCTTTTTCAAATTTTCAAAGTCATTTGGAAAATTAGAGTCCCAACTGAATTCACAATCTTTGGTAAGTAATTTGAAGAGTGGAGATGCTATTTTTGTGAAGTTTTCTATAAATCTTCTATGATATCCAGTGAAACCAAGAAAAATCCTAACATTTTTTTGATAATTTTTCATTGATAATTTTCAAATAACCTCTACTTTAGATAAGTCCACCATTATCCCATTTCCTGAAATATGGTGACATAAAAAAAGTCCTTCATTAAACATCATAAAACATTTTTCATGACTTAATGAAAGATTTTCTTCCTTGCATCTTGTTAGCACTGGTATTTACATCCCACCCATCCCACATTATTTTATTTTTATTTCACCTCATCTCCATCATTATCATTGACCTTGCTTCATTTTTTACCATTTTCCCCAAGGGTGCCCAAGTCATCATTGTTCACAAGCACTAAACCCTAATTTCCTCTCCCATTGAGCTAGGATTTGCTATGGAAATGAGAAATTTGAGTAGAGGAGGCATAAGGTAGGTCATATCAGTAATTATTAGGTTATTTCAGCTCATAAAAATCATGTCTCCGTCATTTTTTGGGAATTCATTCCAAGAGTCAAGTCATTTGCCACTCATAGGGTCGGTTTTTCTTAAAACTTTGTTTCTGACCAAAAAACGATGAATTTGAAAAATGTGAGAGAGGTTTTTGTCCATCATAAGTAAAGGAAGAAAAAAAAAAATATGTTTTTACATATGTGTCATGGTTTTAGATAAATTTCAAAAATACAGGTGCCACAGGAGAGTTTCCGCACTTCTGGAGTGACCTTGGGAAATTCAGGTTTTCTCATAGCTGGAATGTCCAAATGACTTGATTCATACGTAAAATGACAACTAGACTGAGATATATTTCCAATGAGCTATCTTGAGCTCAATTTGGAGTTGATGAAGGCCTCAAAAAGTTGCCTGCAACATCACTCTTTATTTTTGCACCCTCATTCAACACTTTTTGACCAGTCTTGGAACTACAACTTTTGATAAGGAAAATCAACTCCAATAAGAAATCCAAAGGTATATTTGGAAATTAGACACAATAATATTTCCAACGAGATATCATGGGCCCAATTTTGATTCTGGGAAGGCCTCCAAATGTGGTCTGAAAAAAGGTGCTTCACAGAGAGGGCGCGTTCACCAGTCTTGGGAGAAGTGATTTTGGACAGGGAAAATGTGGTTCATTTTGAAAACTGAATGTATTTCTAGAAAGTAGACTTGAAGGTATTTCCCACGAGCCATATTGGAGAAAATTTGGACACCGGGAAGGCACTCAAATTTAGCCTTGAACAGAGAGGATATTTTTTCCTGGTTGCTGCGCGTTTAACAAGAAAATGGTGCATTTGGTAGTCTTTAGAAATTTTCTGAGTTTCACTCCAGTTTTGATTTTTATCTTGGGAAATGTTGAATTTACCTATGTAAATGATGAAGATGAATGTAATTATCATTTTTTTACTATTTACTAGGGTAAATACATTAGTTTAAAACTCATGATGAGGTGTAATGAATCAGTTTGCAAAAAGTTAGGGTTGAGTCACTTTGACCACCCTAAACTCTAGGTTTCAGTTCAGACTTTAGTGGATCAACTACTCCTCTTAGGGATTCGAACCATGATGTTGGGAGAGGTTGTTTAAGGCCTATATTATGTCATTTTTTACTCATTTTCAAGGGTTGGAAGTTGGAATTAGTTTGATTTTGCTAGTTGAACAAGGGAACTTGTACTTAGTTTTGGCCAAGCTATTAAATAGGAGTTGTAGCTACATTTATGGGATACTTGTGTTATTGAATGTATTTCATTGTTTCTTCTTCAGTCACATATGATTGAATGTATTTTTCATGTCACTTTCATGTATATGTTATGATCTTTTATAAGTTTGAAATTCAGAATATATGCTTGCACATGGTCTGTTTTGGGTAATTGATCATATTTTGTTCATTATCTTCTGTCTGAGAGAAATACATCCCTTATAATTTTTTCAACCTTGTTAAAGTTTCAAAACCATTCCAAAACCATTTCTTTTAAGTGATTGGCATTGTACCTACCTTGCCCCATTGATCCTTGCAGCCCTAACTCATTTTCTCTGACGTAGCTTTCCTTGACCTATTCCTATATCCACTGATTTTCCCAACCAAATCAATTCAAAATAATCCCTTTTACTCTATACCTAGCCTAAAACCCTAACTTCTCTAGCCCTCCTTGCTGGGACCCTTTTGGAGAGAGCCCTCTCCGGCTTGATAGGGCTAGTTATCAAGTCAAAATCTTGGTTTGTGGTTACCTCAGTTGGGATTCCTTCCTCAGACTTGGGAATATGGTCGAGTGATAACATACTGGCATTGTTCCTGAGGATGAAAAGACAAATCTTCCCTGGGAAAGAACAAAAAATATCAGATTTAATTGTTGATGGTGAACAATAGTTGGACACATATGAAGGCTGAAGCATTTACCTAGTGACTCCATTGACTGAAAGATCCAGAAAATAAACACTTCATGGTGACTCCACTGCATGAAGATCAATAGCTTCAAGAATTTTCAAGATGGAAACTATTCCAAGAAGGTATGCTCCCATGAGCTGGGATCACATTCCAGGTTTACCAAAGGAATTTTCCTATGTTTAAAGATGATGATAGGAATGATGTTGCTTTACATCTGATTAAATTTCACATGCATACACGCAAGTTGAAGGTAGGATTTCCTGAAGATTTTCTTTTAAATATGTTCATGGCTTCTCTTGAAGGAAAATCACAATCTTGGTATGAAGGTTTGCCACCTTCCAGTATTTGTTCTCTTAGATTTTTCCATTCAATATTTCTGAAGAATACAAGGAGTCCTACCCTTCTTTGTCTTTGGTTAATAATTGTTGTGATCAATTTTGGGTTTTCATTCAAACCCTAGAGGATTCTTATGATGATAATGATTTCATGGATGTAGAGATCTTGGAGGCTTTGGATGACAATCCTTTTCATCACCAAAAAGAGCAAGTTTTTTCTCTCACAAAAGAAAAAGATGATGTATATTGTCTTGATGTTCACAAAGACTTCCCATAGGAGAAAATTCTTGCAGCAGTACAACAAGTTGATTAGCCAAAGGTTAAAGAAAATATTCAACATCCTTGTGAATCTTTAGGAGGAAAAGAAGACAGTTACTGTGTTATCAAAAGAAAACAAAAAGTACTTTCTCCTTTGTCTGAAGATGAGATAGATGAGCTCTTGTACAGTCATATTACAACCCAAGCTAATATAGGTTTGCAGTGTTCACATAGTCAAGAAATTGTTGGTAAAACTTCTTCCATTTTTGAAAATGAAAATCTAAGTTTAAATGAGGACAATTCTGAAACTAGATTTATAGATCAGCATGAAGAAAGAAAATCTCCTTTTTCAATGTTCATATTTGATGATGTTTCTCCTTAACCTGATTTACCTAAGTACGATACATCTAAAGATAATTTCGATGAGGAGCTTAATGAAACTATACAGGAAATTGTTGTGAGTAAACCAATTTATGATGATGATTCCCTGCAAGGAGATCAGCTAGCAGATACTGTTGTCTTTCATGAAGGTGATAGGGCTATCATATTTGATAATCTTGAAGAATGTTTCTAGTTTAAGAATGACTTAGAATATGAATTTGAGGAGTATGAACCAGAGAGAGACAATATGCTAGAGATAGAATCAAAGTTACCCATGCTTAAGGAATTTTTAGCCAACACCTAGATAAAAGAAGGTTATACTTCCCTATGCCTTCCTATTGATCAACAACCAAGTGTCCTTACAAATCAGAATGAAGGGAGTACTTGTATTTTTGCTGCTGGATCTCAATACAAGGTAATGCTTCAAGATTTTCAAGATCCCTTCAGCAATATTTTGCAAGCATTGGAGAAGATGAATGTTGTCTTGTTTGTCAGCATAATTCTTGGTTTCAGTTTTTATTGTGAGTTTCCTACATGTACATCATTATGCCTGCTTGAGGAAAGTGAGAGTAGAACTTCAGTAAGTAGCCATCTCCTAGATTGGTTACACTGGAAGGATCCTTTCACCTAATAAACAATTATGCAACATATTAGAGTAGGTTCTATCGTTTTAGTTTGATTTTATTTTATTTTCAGCAAGTATTGACAAAATTCATCAAGGTTTGAAGCCTGAGGTGAAGGCCCTAAGGCTTTGATGATTTGTTAGTGTGGTTTGGAGTTTGGATCGTGTTTTAAGTTTTAGTTTTAGTTTCAGTTTACAGATTGGACTCCATTTCCCAATGGATAAGACACTGATCTAAAAATTCAAAGATCTGCGGTTCTTGGCACCTCCAAGGAGCTACCATCCCCAGCTAGAGCTGATGTTAGCACTAGTATTTACATCCCACCCATCCCGCCTTAGTTTAATTTTCTTTCACCTCATCTCCATCATTATCATTGACCTCGATTCATTTTTTAACCATTTTTCCCAAGGGCGCTCAATTCATCATTGTTCACAAGCACTAAACCCTAATTTCCTCTCCCACTGAGCTAGGTTTTGCTATGGAAATGAGAAATTTGAGCAGAGGAGGCATAAGGTAGGCCATATCAGTAAGTATGAGGTCATTTAAGCTCACAAACATCATGTCTCCATAATTTTTTGAGAAGTCATTCCAAGAGTCAAGTCATTTGCCACTCATAGGGTCGATTTTTCTTCAAACTGTGTTTCTAACCAAAAAAAGATGAATTTTACAAAATTGAGAGTTTTTTTTGTCCATCATAAGTCAAGGAAGAAAAACCTCCTTCAGTTTTTACATAGGTTTCATGGTTTTAGAGAAATGTCAAAAATACAGGCGCCAAAGGAGAGTTGTTGCACTTCTGGAGTGAGCTTGGGAAAATCATGTTTTCTCATAGCTGGAATGTCAAAATGACTTGCTTCATAAGTAAATTGACAATTATACTGAGATATATTACCAATGAGCTATCTTGAGCTCAATTTGGAGTTGAGGAAGGCCTCCAAAAGCTGCCTGCAACAACACTTTGCATTTCTGCACCCTCATTCAACACTTTTTGACCAGTCTTGGGAAAAACAACTTTTGACAAGGAAAATAAAATCCAATAAACAAAAAAAAGGTATATTTGGAAATTAGATAGGATATGATTTCCAACGAGCTATCCTGGGCAAAATTTTCATGCTAGGAAGGCCTCCAAATGTGGTCTACAAAACAGTGCTTCACACAGAGGGCGCATTCACCTTGGTCGCTGAGCGTTTACCAATCTTGGGAGAAGTGATTTTTGACAGGGAAAATGGGCTTAATTTTGCAAAGGTAGTTCTGGAAATTATACTTGAAGGTATTTCCAGTGAGCCATATTGGAGAAAATTTGGACACGAGGAAGGCACTCAAATTCAACCTTGAATAGAGAGGATAATTTTTCCTGGTCGCTGTGCGTTTAACAAGAAAATGGTGCATTTGGCAACCTTCAAATTTTTTTTGAGTTTCACTCCAGTTTCGATTTTTATCTTGGGAAATTTTGAATTTACCTATGTAAATGATGAATATGAATGAAATTATCATGTTTTTAATATTTACTAGGGTAAATATATTAGGTTAAAACTCATGATGAGGTGTAATGAATCAGTTTGCAAAAATTTAGGGTTGAGTCACTTTGACCACCCTACACTCTAGGTTTCAGTTCAGAATTTATTGGATCAGCTCCTCCTCTTAGGGATTCGACCCCTGAGGTTGGGAGATGTTTTTTGAGGCCTATATAATGTCATTGTTTACTCATTTTCAAGGGTTGGAAGTTGGAATCAGTTTGATTTTGCTAGTTGATCAAGGGAACTTGTACTTAGTTTTGGCCAAGCTAATGAAGAGGAGTTGCAGCTACATTTATGGGATACCATGGTATTGAATGTCTTTCATTGTTTCTTCTTCAGTCACATATGTTTGAATGTATTTTTCATGTCACTTTCATGTCTATGTTATGATCTTTTATAAGTTTGAAATTTAGAGTACATGCTTGCACATGCTCTGTTTTGGGTAATTGATCATATTTTGTTCATTATCTTCTGTATGAGAGAAATACATCCCTTATTATTTTCTCAACCTTCTTACAGTTTCAAAACAATTACACAACCATTTCTTTCAAGTGATTGGAATTGTACCTAACTTTCCCCATTGATCCCTGCAACCCTAACTCATTTGCCCTGGCCTAGCTTTCCTTGACCTAATTCCTTTATCCGCTAATTTTCCAAACCAAATCAATTCAAAAAAATCCCTTACACTCTATACCTAGCCTAAAACCCTAAATTCTCCAGCCCTCATGATTGCGACCCTTTTGGAGAGAGCCCTCTCCAGCTTGATAGGGCTAGCTATCAAGTCAAAAGCTTGGTTTGTGGTTACCTCTGTTGGGATTCCTACCTTAGCCTTGGGAATCTGGTGGAGTGATAACACATTATTATAAATTTTTCTAAATTTTCTAGTGCTTCTTCAAAAGAATTTCCATAAACTGTGAAATCATCCATATACACTTCCACATAGTAATGAATAAGATTAGAGAAAATTCTGAGAACTGCCCTTTGGAATGTAGCTGGAGCATTGCACAATCCAAAAGGAAGTACTTGGTAAGAATAAGTCCCCCATGAACATGTAAACGTGGTTTTGTATTGATCTTCAGGTGCTACCTGAATTTGATTATACCCACTGAATCCATCCAAAAATGAAAAGTACTTTTTCCATGGTAATGTATCTAAGACTTTATCTATGAAAGGAAGTGGAAAGTGATCTTTTAATGTTTCTTTATTCAATTCCATGTAATCAATGCATACCGTCCATTTTTTCATTTTTTTAGGAACAATTACTAGGGGTGAAACCAATTAACTGTCTGATTTTGGGTAGATAAAATTTACATTCAATAGCTTCTGTAGATCTTCTTTAACAATTTCTTTTAAATTTGGGTTCATTCTTCTTTGAGGTTTTTTAACTAGTCTTGCACTTTCTTCAATATATTTATGATGCATACAATTTTTGGGATTAATTCCTTTCATATATGTATACTCCCATGCATAAGAAAAAGAGTGTTTTTGTAAGATATCTATGTTGGAAATATTGTCATTGATGGAAAAGGAGGTAGCAGATGCAGAAACAGGAACAATTACAAGGAGACTAAGACAGACAATGGAGCAAATAGGAAATGAAGAGAAAGGCAGAGACAGAGGAAGCAAATACGGAGACAGAGCTGTTATCACAGCAGTAGAGGTAGAGGCATAGTGACAGAAGCGACAGAGGCAGAGCCACAGATGTCATTGCAGAGAAACCATTGTTATTTCAAAAATATGTACATATATAGATAAATTCTAAGAATCTTTCATACAGCCGGGCGTTACACATAACATTCCGGGCGTTTGAATTAGTGCGTTATATATATATGGTTTATATAAATGCATACACCGAAGAACCAGCGTGAATAGGAGCGGAACCATAGTCAGAGGCGGAACCAAAGTCAAAGGAGCGGAACTCTGCGTTGGAGGCAGAATCATAGTCGAAACAAAAAATTATATATATATATAATTGAAATGCGAAGGAATTAGCGTTAAAACGGTCTATTGAACTATTAAATTAAAACCCTGAGCAGAACTTGGAGCGGAGGAGAGGAGCGGAACCGAGACTTGTGAATAGTAACGGTGGGTTGGAGTTAAACCATGGTTTTTTCCGCACCACCATCCATCGGAAATCGGTATTAGAGGAATGGGCAGCGATTCCATACAGGAATCGACACATGGCATAGGCGGTATTGGAAGCCACCGTTTAACTTGCAATTTCACGAGTTATACATCATACTAGGACATGGAGCGAAATGGACAGGAGTCGTCGATCTGGTGGGCCGACATCTGACGGTGATTGTTCGCAGGACCCGCACGAAGTTTAATGGAAGATCCCGGGGGTTAACAAAGGTACGACGTGTGCGTTTTATTGGTTGTATCGTGGGCCCGGGCGGAGTCATATATAATGAATCGATTTATTAATGTTTTTGGCGTATTATAATCTTAATATAAGGTTCGAGAGTATGTTAAAAGAGTCGATCAAAGTTTAATATTGGTGGTGAATTGGTGGCACGCTGGTGGTGGTGCATGGTGGAGCCACCACAAAGTGGTGTTTACGGGGGCTCCCATTTCTCCATACACATAAAATTGGGTGAGGCCCCGTAGTTCATCATAGCCGTTGATCGGCGGTCAACGCGCGATCGGCCAGTCAACTACGGGGGGTGCCTTCCCGTTAACCTCCGCGTTGTTCGACCTCCCGCACTCCGTCGATCTCCGTCAACTTGCTGTCAGTTTAAACTCTATGCCATCAACCTATTCATCGTTCTGTTGATTGCGCAGTTGGAAATTAATTGGGCATGAAACTTGAATGCAATTGTACACACAGCTGATGAAAAAGTTGAGCTAAACCAGGACTGTGATGTTGAACCGGGGCTTTGTGGTAACCCTGCTGCATCAAGTGTCACTATACTCTCTTTTCTGAATATATATTGTCTAGATGTATATGTAATTGAGAATAAACCTGAGAAGCAGTTATATATGCAGTTGGTGCACAAAAGCACAGTGAACAGGTGATTAAACACAGGGATAAAAGTATGGGTCTGACATAGATTCACAGATATTACAGGTTTGACAGGTATACATTCACAGGTGCACACAATTACAGTAAATCAAGGTACACAGAACAGTCACTCAACAAATGCAAAAAAAAAAAGGGAGTTGAGTGAAATTGAGTTATATAACTGAAAAGGAGCTGAGTGATATTGAAATATGAAATTAAGAATGTAAATGTAAACGATGTAATTATTTTTTATTGTTTGTGATGCAAAGGCAAGTATCCTAAGGAAAAGACAAAATCCCACTGTAGCATGAAACTTGTACATATTGTAGTAATTAATTCTAAAATTGAGTTGAAAAAGGAATAAGAAGACAGAAGCCAAAGAATCATGACTATTCACTTCAAATTCCTTGTGAAATACAAACAGTCATGTGAGAATTTCTATATATAATATCAATTTGATAAGCTCAAAAGAGAGAGAGGGAGAGAGAGCGAGAGATATTAAATATAGAGAAGGCAGAGTATAGAAGAGAAGACCAAGAAAAGAAGAGCAGAAAGAGAAGCTACAGAACAGAGCTGATATCTGAGGTAAATCAGCAAACATTCAGTTTGATAAATTGAGGAAGTTGGAGCTTCCCTATCAAGTTGCAGCTTGATAGTTGTCAGTTGTAGCTGACTGAGG
This sequence comes from Pinus albicaulis, assembly GCA_034641835.2. NCBI lineage: Eukaryota > Viridiplantae > Streptophyta > Pinopsida > Pinales > Pinaceae > Pinus > Pinus albicaulis. Next base: position 1,235,892,410 of record CM076580.1, read on the forward strand.
TTGGAGCCTCCTGTAGGTTGGTGCCTGCAGAAAATTGAAAGGAGTTGGTGCTTCCTTGCAAGTTGTAGCTTGCAGAATTGAGGTAGGAGCCTCCTGTAGGTTGGTGCCTGCAGAAAAACAGTGGTGAGAGGGAGTTGGAGCTTGCCTTTGCATCACAACAATAATAAGATGTGGTTTTCTCCCTTTATGGGTTTCCACTTATATCTGGTGTCTCTGTGCATGATATTTATGTATTGATCTGATATGTATCATCTTCTTAATACCCGCTGCTCTCATATTAAGTCTACTACTATATTATACTAACACTTGCTGCTTACATTCTAAGATTACTCACACATTAAATTGGATATGAAATGAAGGTGTAAATAAGTTTAATGAAAAGTTCTAAAAGATCAGGAATGTGTTAAACTGATTCACCCCCCCCCCTCTCAGTTTAACTAAAGGTTCAACAATTGGTATCAGAGCGGGTTCCTTTATTCAAGTCTAACAACTGAAAGGAGATCCTAGGTTTCCAATATGGCGAGTAAAGAAGGATGCTCAACCAATAAAGCCCCTTTCTTCACTGGTGAAAATTATGCTTTCTGGAAAATCAGAATGAGGACATACATAATGTCTCTAGGAATAGAAGTCTGGGCTGCTGTGGAATTAGGATATGCCCCTAAGGAAACTGACACAGAAAATGACTCAAAACAATATTTTGTGGCTAATGCAAAAGCCATGAATGCCATCTTGAATGGATTATGTGAAGCAGAGTTTATTAAAGTAATGCACAAAGACACTGCCAAAAAAATATGGGATACTCTTGAAAACATACATGAGGGAGACCAGAAAGTAAAGACTACCAAAATTCAAGTCTATAGAGCCCAGTTTGAAAACTTAAAAATGAATGATGATGAAGACATTGCCAGTTTCTTCCTAAAAGTTGCAGAAATTATTAACAATATGAAAGCTCTTGGAGAAAAAATGCCAGAAAGTATAATTGTGCAAAAGATTCTAAGATCTCTTCCATCAAGGTTTAATCCAAAGGTGTCTGCAATAGAAGAAACAACTGATTGGGAGACCTTGACCATGAACCAGTTGCTTGGAAATCTAACAGCCTCTGAAATGAGGCTCCCACAGAAAAAGCCAAGTACAATGGAAGCAGCCTTTAAAACAGAAAAGAAGAAAGAAGAAGAGGGAGATATATGCTCTTGCTCAGATGAAGAAGAGGCAAATTTTGTCAAGAAATTTGATAGAGGCTCAGGTAAATACAAAGACAAACTCCCCTTCAAATGCTTTAACTGTGGAAGAGTGGGAGACTATGCTGCTAAGTGTCCTCACAAGAAAGTAAGAAATCAAGCTCAAGAATCAGAGAAAGACACATCAAAGAACTGGCAGAAAGGAAAGAAATTCAGCAGAAAATCCTTCTATGCTCAGTAAGATAGCAGTGCATCTGAAGACTCAGATGAATCCTCAGGAGAAAAAGAGACCTCACAGTTTCTTGCGATGGCCATAGAATCTTGAAAGGAAGATCTTGCTAGAAGAAGAACTCCATGAAACCTGAAATCGGCAACGAGGAGGAATAAGTGCTGCGGAATTAAATGGAACTCAAACTAAAATGCAGAAAACAAAAAGAGATTCTCCTAAAATGTGTGAAAGAAGAACAAAATTTAGAAGTCCTCATGCAGCTGAAGGTAAAGCTTGAAGAAGCCAAGAAGATAGAAGATATGTTACTTCAGCAAATCAAAGATAAAACTCGAGAACAAGAGAAGCTGGAAGAAGAAATTCTGTGTCTAAGAAAGAAATTAGAAAATGCTCAACAGAAAGTTTCTATATACCCTTCTCAAATGACAAGTTCTGGTAAGTTGAATGAAATCTTAGATGTTCAAAGATCTCCTCTAATAAAAACTGGGATAGGCTATGAAGGATAATCAAGTAAAGGCAAACAAAAGGAAAACAAAAATATAATTTTTGTGAAAGCAAAGAAGGCGGATGAAGCATCTCAAATAATTCCTACAAAGGAAGAAACATGTAATGAGAAAGAAAGAGACCAGAAGAAACTTCTAATAACAAAAATTGTAACAAATACTAAGACAACAGAGAAAGGATCATATACCCCTGAGTATATCAAATTTGGAAGCCATCCAAGGAGATTCTTGCCTCCTATGAAGAATGCCACCTGTTATGTCTGCCACAAGCTGGGACACATTGTTGCATACTGTCATGCAAGGAGGAATGACTCAAACCAGCAAAAGATGCAAGCATGGAAGAGACAACCTTACATCAGGTATGCAAGTAATTTCTATGGTTATTGTTTTTATTGTAAGGATTTTGGCCATAGAATTATTGAATGTAGAAAGTATGGACAAAGACTGATGTTCAATACCTCAAGGAGGTTTACGAGTCAAAGTAATTTTGTTCATGCTCACAATTATGCAAAAACTATAATCAAATGTTGTATATGCAATCAAGTTGGACATATATCCTCCAAGTGTTCTCTAAAAGGATATAATTCATCATCTCACAAAAGATACCAAACAAAAGGGGGCCTCCAGTGGATAAAGAAGGAGAATAAATGTGACCTGGCTCTAACTACTCAAGATCTGAAAATTCAATGGTACTTGGACAGTGGCTGCTCTAAACACATGACAGGAGACAAAAGTAAGTTTATTACTCTTGATGAAAAGAAATCTGGCAATGTTACTTTTGGAAATGATAAATCAGGTAAGATCAGGGGAAAAGGCTCAGTCAACATAGATAATGGAAGAGGAAAGGCCCAAGATGTACTATTTGTAGATGGGCTTAAAGCAAATTTACTGAGTGTCAGTCAGATGTGTGACAAAGGCTGTGAAGTTCTCTTTAGAGCACAAGACTGTGAAGTCAGATCAAGCACAACAGGAAAGACTCTGCTCAAAGGTGTCCGAACAGAGAGTAGTGTGTACATAGTAAAAGAGGAGGATGAAGCCTGCCATCTGAGCAAACTTGAGGAGTCATGGTTATGGCATAGGAGATTGGGACATCTCAGCTTCGACCATATCATCAGGCTGAGTAAGAAGAAAGTTGTCAGAGATATGCCTGAAATAAAGAGGCCTTCAAATACCATATGCAAATCTTGTCAATTTGGGAAACAAACTCGCACATCCTTTAAATCTAAAGATGAGCTATCAACTAGAAGACCACTTCAGCTTGTGCACATGGATCTGTGTGGACCTACAAGAACTAAAACACCAAGTGGAGAATCCTACTTCATGTTGATAATAGATTATTTCTCCAGAATGACATGGGTTGCTTTTCTCAAGAACAAATCAAAAGCACTGGAAAAGTTTAAGATATTCAAAGCATTAGCAGAAAATCAAACTAGATGCAAGCTAAAGTGTATCAGATCAGATAGAGGAGGAGAATTCACAGATTATGACTTTGCAGACCTATGTAATGAACATGGAATAAAACAACAATTTACCATTGCAGGGACACCTCAGCATAATGGAGTAGCAGAGAGACAAAACAGGTATGTACAACAAATAGCCAGAGCTATGATGCAAGAGAATAACATTACTCAAACTTTTTGGGCAGAAGTTGTACGCACAGCAGTACATATTCTAAACAAAGCTCATTTAAGACCTAACAGTGATAAGACACCTTATGAGCTATGGCATGGTAAACCTGCATCAATCAAGCACTTTAGAGTCTTTGGCAGCAAGTGCTACATAAAGAACAATGATGAAAATCTGGGGAAATTTGATGCAAGAGCAGATGAAGGAATATTCTTAGGATATGCATCCAAGAGTAAAGGATATAGATGCTAGAACAAAACTATTCGAAAAATTGTAGAAAGTATTGATGAATAACTCCCAAACAAGACAAGAGATACAGGCTGCAGCAGCCATCCTGAAAATCATGAAGAAGAGGATCAAGATGATGAAGAAATAAGAAAAACATCAGAAAATGCTGAACTGAACTCAAAAACCCCCTCAAGATACACTCAAAAGAACCATCCAGAAGATCAAATCATAGGAGACAAGAGTGTAGGAGTGCAAACAAGAAGGCAGCTAGTTGAACAGACAGAAGAAGTATACATAGCAATGTTATCACAAATAGAGCCAAAGAAGTTTGAAGAAGCTAGCAAGGAAAAGTATTGGGTAAAAGCAATGAATGAAGAATTGGACCAAATTGAGAAGAACAATACCTGGGAACTAGTTCCTAGACCAATTGAGAAGAATATCATTGGTTCAAAATGGGTATTCAAAAACAAAATGAATGAGCAAGGACAAGTAATCAGGAATAAATCCAGGCTGGTCTGCAAAGGATACTCACAAATTGAAGGACTTGATTATGAAGAAAAATTTGCCCCTGTAGCCAGAATGGAAGCTATCAGAATGTTCCTGGCATTTGCATGCTACCAAGACTTCAAGGTATATCAAATGGATGTAAATTCTGCTTTTCTTAATGGAGATCTAGAAGAAGAAGTATACATGGAAAAACCAGAAGGCTTCTCATTGACAAACAAAGAAGACTATGTATGCAGACTGAAGAAGGTACTATATGGACTGAAACAGGCTCCTCGTGCTTGGTACTCAAGACTGGATAAACATTTGCAAAAACAGGGTTTTAAAAGAGGTGGATTAGACAACAATCTATACATAAAAGCCCATGAGGATGAACTCCTGATTGTTGTAGTGTATGTTGATGACATTATGTTTGGAAGAAACAAAAATGAACTAGCAAAAGGGTTTGCTGATGAGATGAAAACAGAGTTTGAAATGTCTATGATTGGAGGGCTCAGTTTCTACTTGGGACTACAAATTCAACAAAAGAACACAGGCACCTTCATCTCTCAAGAAAAATACCTAAAAGAAATGCTGAAAAAATTCAAAATGGAAGATTGCAAACCTGTGTCAACTCCCATGACCACAGGTTGCAAGCTGTGTGCTGATGATGGGTCTGCTGATATAGATCAAAAACTCTACAGATCCATGATTGGAAGTCTATTGTACCTGACTGCATCAAGACCGGACATCATGCTAGCAGTAGGACTAGTGGCTAGATATCAAGCAGCACCTAAACAAAATCACCTTCTTGCAGTCAAAAGAATATTCAGATATCTACAAGGAACAACACTGTATGGACTTTGGTATCCTAAAAGCAAAAAATTCACTTTATCAGCATACACAGATGCAGATTGGGCCAGTTGTGTTGATGATAGGAAGAGTACAAGTGGAGGTGCTTTCTATCTAGGAGAAAGTCTAGTGACATGGTTAAGCAAGAAACAAACATCTATCTCCTTGTCAACAGCTGAAGCAGAATATATAGCAGCAGCAGCCTGTTGTACTCAAGTCATGTGGATGAAGCAGACTCTTCAAGACATGAAGGTAAGCATTAATGAACCTATCTCAATCAAATGTGATAATACAAGTGCTATAAGTATATCTAAAAATCATGTACTTCATTCAAAAACTAAACATATTCCAATCAAGTATCATTTCCTCCGAGAACAAGTGGCTCAGAAGATAGTAAAGCTGGAATATGTACCAAAAAAAGAACAGACAACAGATATATTTACCAAACCTCTTGCTAGAGAACCATTTCAATACTTGAGAGATAAACTAGGGGTAGTATCTGCAGATGCTACTCTCTAATATAAAGAGGAAGCACAATTTCAGGGGGAGAACAAAAAAGAAAATATCATTCCAGGGGGAGAATAGCCAGCAAGGAAAGCATGAATCAGGTCCTCAGGATCAAAGGATTAAGGCAAAAGAACACTAAGTTATTATCCTAAAGTTATCTGCATTATTCAAGCATCAAAAGGTCAATTACAGAGCAAAAGGATTAGTATTGTGCTCTGAAACATTATATTAAGAATCTGAAACATAAAAGACGAGTAGTGATTATACATCTCTGACTAGATAGAGCTGATACAATGTACTCTATGAAATATCATTATTTCTCACTTTTAGCTCTATACAAGTGAAAGAACTGTATCAATTTACAGTGTATATTCAAATTCGATAATCCTCAAAGTGTTCTCTCAACAAGTCTTATACATCACTATGGAGTAGCATGGTACAAAGTCAGCAGAAGAGGGCCTAAACATAACTCAGAGAGAGGAAATGCAAAAAGAAACCCTTTGCCATTGATGTCAAAGGGGGAGGAAGAGAAAGCAATAGGGGAAAGAGCAGGCAAACAGAGAAAATGTATGTATTTCCATCAATGCCAAAGGGGGAGACTGTTGGAAATATTGTCATTGATGGCAAAGGAAGTAGCAGATGCAGAAACAGGAACAGTTACAAAGAGACTAAGACAGAAAATGGACCAAAGAGGAAATGAAGAGAAAGGCAGAGACAGAGGAAGCAAATACGGAGACAGAGCTGTTATCACAGCAGTAGAGGCAGAGGAAGAGTGACAGAAGTGACAGAGGCAGAGCAACAGATGTCATTACAGAGAAACCGTTGTTATTTCAAAAATATGTACATATATAGATAAATTTCGAGAATATTTCATACAGCCGGGCGTTAAACATAACATTCCGGGCGTTACACATAACATTCTGGGCATTTGAATCAGTGCGTTATATATATATGGTTTATATATATGCATACACCGAAGAACCAGCGTGAATAGGAGAGGAACCATAGTCAGAGGCGGAACCAAAGTCAAAGGAGCAGAACTCTGCGTTGGAGGCGGAATCATAGTCGAAACAAAAATTATATATATATAATTGAAATGCGAAGGAATTAGCGTTAAAACAGTGTATTGAACTATTAAATTAAAACCCTGAGCGGAACCTGGAGCGGAACCGAGACTTGTGAACAGTAACGGTGGGTTGGAGTGAAACCATGGTTTTTTTCCGCACCACCATCCGTCGGAAAGCGGTATTGGAGGAATGGGCAACGATTCCATACAGGAATCGACACATGGCCTGTGGACCGTTTCAAAACTGCCCTTTAAAGTGCGCTTTCGCGTGTTATACATCGACTGAAGACATCGAGCGAAATCGATACACACCGTTGATCTGGAGGCTCGATATCCGACGGAGATCATTCGCAGAACTTGCTCAAATTTTAACAAAGGCGTGCGGAGGTTAGGCCAGGTACGATACGAACGTTTGATTGGTCGATTTATCATAGAGGTAGGGCCCGGAGCCATGGGGTTATTCCAAGTCAGTGTTTCGTAGAGTGTTGGCTACTAATATAAAATCCCGCCGGTGATAACATTATTATAAATGGTGGAGCCACCACAAAGTGGTGTTTACGGGGGCTCCCATTTCTCCGTACACATCAAATGGGGTGAGGCCCCATAGTTCATCATAGTCGTTGATCGGCGGTCAACGCACGATCAGCCAGTCAACTACGGGGGGTGCCTTCCCATTAACCTCCACGTTGTTCGACCTCCCGCACTCCGTCGATCTCCATCAACTTGCTATCGGTTTAAACTCTGCGCCATCAACCTGTTCATCGTTCTGCTGATTGCGCAGTTGGAAATTAATTGGGCATGAAACTTGAATGCAATTGTACACACAGCTGATGAAAAATTTGAGCTAAACCAGGACTGTGATGTTGAACCAGGGCTTTGTGGTAACCCTGCTGCATCAAGTGTCACTATACTCTCTTTTCTGAATATATATTGTCCAGATGTATATGTAATTGAGAATAAACCTGAGAAGCAGTTATATATGCAGTTGGTGCACAAAATCACAGTGAACAGGTGATTAAACACAGGGATAAAAGTATGGGTCTGACAGAGATTCACAGATATTACAGGTTTGACAGGTATACATTCACAGGTGCACACAATTACAATAAATCAAGGTACACAAAACAGTCACTCAAAAAATGAAAAAAACAAAGCCAGTAAATCCAAAATCCAGAAAAGGAGCTGAGTGAAATTGAGTTATATAACTGAAAAATTTAAATGTTGTAATTATTTTTATTGTTTGTGATTCAAAGGCAAGTATCCTAAGGAAAAGACAAAATCCAACTGTAGCATGAAACTTGTACATATTGTAGTAATTCTAAAATTGAGTTGAAAAAGGAATAAGAAGACAGAAGCCAAAGAGTCATGACTGTTCACTTCAAATTCCCTGTGAAATACAAATAGTCATGTGAGAATTTATATATAATATCAATTTGATAAGCTAAAGAGAGGAAGAGAGAGAAAATATAGAGAATGCAGAATATAGAAGAATAAATCAGAGAAGATTAAGAGAAGAAAGAGAAGCTACAGAACAGAGCTGATATCTGAGGTAAATCAGCAAACATTCAGTTTTTTAAATTGAGGAAGTTGAAGCTTCCCTATCAAGTCGCAGCTTGATAGCTGTCAGTTGTAGCTGATTGAGGTTGAAGCCTCCTGTAGGTTGGTGCCTGCAGAAAGTTGAAGGGAGTTGGTGCTTCCTTGCAAGTTGTAGCTTGCAGAATTGAGGTAGGAGCCTCCTGTAGGTTGGTGCCTGCAGAAAAACAGTGGTGAGAGGGAGTTGGAGCTTGCGTTTGCATCACAACAATAATAAGATGTGGTTTTCTCCCTTTATGGGTTTCCACTTATATCTGGTGTCTCTGTGCATGATGTCTATGTGTTGATGTGGTTTATCTAATCTGCTTAATACTTGTTGCTCACATATTAAGACTGTTGTTACATTATCAAATCTGTTTGATACTTTCTGCTCACTAATAAAGATTGTTCACATATTAAGTTGATCATGAAGTGAAGGTGTAAATAAGTTTTAAGAGAAAATTTTAAAAGTCCATGTATGTATTAAACTGATTCACCCCCCCCCCCCCCCTCTCAGTTTAATTAAGGGTTCAACAAGGTGAAACTATGATTGAATTTTATCTCCCTTAATATCTTATCGGCCTCCTCCCCTGCTGCTCTGTTGTTGAAAATAAAATGACCAATTTTGGGCTTGATCCTGAATTGGGATTTCTTCTTTGTAGAGACAAAGTGAACTGCATCTGCATTTATCATTTTTCTTATGTATTCCAATGCAAAGATCCTGATGGAGAGGAACTTTGGAAATTTTTAGGGGGCCAACTCACACCCATAAACTCAGATCTCTATATAATTTTGGTAGAAGTACCAATCTCCTATTCTTACTTGATTTTTCAACTGCATAATCTTCTTGATTTCTTCACTAACCCTTGGCTCTGTTGCATTTTTGAGGGTGATGATAGCTGGATGTACAAATGAATCCACAAAAATCTTGTATGTGTAATTCTTACTGCTCCTTCATTAGTAAAGTGGTCTAAAAGATGACAGATTGAGGCTAAGAGTCATCATTTAGCTTTTTCATCTCAAACTGGAACCTATTGGACTGAAAATAAACAAACATGTATACCAAGTCATAAGTGTATTTGAATACCTCCTCTGTATGAAAATTTAATAATTGTTCATGGATGGCATCAACAAGGAATTGGGCAATATTGAACATGACTTAGGGCTTACAATTCGATGAAGGACAAGAAACCAATTATGGCCTCATCTACCCATTGGTCTGTATGGTACCCTAGTAGATATGATAAGACAATAACAATATGTTGGGTCCTATTAGGAAAAATAGATGAAGGATATGGGGGATTATTTGGAGGCATTGTGGCATCAGTGGCCATGAAGAGTTCTAAAGTTTTAGCTCTATTAGAAAATTCAAGCTTCTAATATAAATCTCTAAGGGCTTCATAAGAAAAAGGAATTGTTTCTTCAAGAATGGGGGCCTCCAGTATACAAGACCTCTCCTACTAGGGTCACTATAGATCTTTGGTTGATGTCATAAAGGCATGGAATTTTCTTATAAACTTATGACAGCTATGGGTCTTTGGGAAAATGAAGTATGGTAGTTTGGTTTCCCACATGACTATGTCATCAACCTCATCTAGCAATTTATCCTTGAGCCAGTAGTATACATCGAATAAATCGAAGTCTGAATTTGTCTCATGTATCTTATAATCCCTATCAGCTAAAGCCATGTGATCCAGGTCCACCTGAGGGTATACCATAGGATTGAATGGCTGTTAATCCTTCTTAGGAGGCATTATGTCTTCTATGAATAATTATCACTGTTGTGGACTGTTTGTAGAGAAGAATGGGAGAAGAAGTAGGTAATTTAGAAAGGGAAATGTTTTAAATCATAAGTGTGGGAGGGGAGATGTAGAAAAGGGAATTTTGATTGCTTTTGCAGACAATTGATGGCTTTATGCGATTAATTGAAAACTTTTTGTACCTGCCTTTTCTGTAAATTCTTCACAACTCGATCACTTGCAATAGTTGAATAGAATGAAAAAGGTAAACCTTTTCATCTGTGTTGAATTTTGGTTTAATAGTGCGATTTGGCGACCGTTTAATATGGTGTGGGCCCATTGGGTAACATCTTGAGCCATTAATTTCCCAATGGATTTGTGGAAGGAGTGTCTTTGATTGGAAGGAGTGGACAGAAAAGTGGGGATGTGGCACAATGGTACTTGGCAACAACCAGTTAAACGGTCATAGGTGTAATGGTTTAGTTGGCAGCAAAAATAGCTTTTCGGAGGGGGGTCCTCATGATAAGTGGTAATGGATGAGGGGGGTGTGAAACAACCTTGGCATGACACATAGCAGCAGAGGTGGAATTGGATAACATTTATTCCCCCCCCCCTGAAGTTAATGTTCGGAGGCTGAGGGGGGCGAGAAAAACTATGAGGGTCGTCGGATGATGAGATGGATGTATGAATGAGATGGAAGGTGGCAAAGTTTTAGTAGCAATGCGATAGGTGATGCGATGGTGGGGTTGGGGAAAATATGTATGGAAAAATGTATAGTATAGGACTTTGGATTGAGAAAAATATGGGCTTTTAGGGTTAGGATAAGGAAGAATATGATATTTTCGGCACTTAGGATAAAAATAATGACATAAAATATTCCACAATTTTTTTAAATAAATCTTAATTCCCAAACGTTGGAACACATCCCTTATCCAAACTTTAGAATAAAAACACCCTTTGTCATTTGATTTTCTTCTTCGACCATAGAAACATGAAACCTTTAAATTACACCTTATAGGATAAATTGCATGTTTTCCCCTATTTTTTCCTCTCTAACATTTTTTTTTCTTTTGTAGGGGGCATTTGGACTTGGAGACCCTAAATCATCTTTTTCTTTAAAACTCTAACCTAAAATCTATGCTTATTTCTACCATTGACTTAGATCAAACTGTTGAGTCAATTTCATTTCTACCTATCTATTGATATGCCAAGATTAAACAATTTGGAAAATATTTGTTTTCTAACCTATCAAAAGAAATTTAAAATTGTATAATCATGCAACCTAATGAGTAGTGGAATTTTTATTCGTAGCACTTTCAGAAGTATTCATTTTTTTAGGGTTTTTTTTTTTTTTCACACACTCTTTTCTTTATGTGTGTGTGTGTGTGTGTGTGTATTGGAATCATTTGAAAATTGAAATTCATGTACAATATGAAAATTTTCCTGTATGTGATACTCAGTCACCTTGTGATGTTATAAATTACAGGATTCTAACAGTGGCTCTAGTTGGGGATGGCACTTTTATAGGGGAAGTGCTAAGAACACTAATATCATTAGCCTTGTACACTTATGTTATGAAATGACTTCAATAGATTTTTTTTATAGAATAACAATGGTAGCTTAAAAATAAAATCCAAACCAAAAATTTTGATATTTAAAATGGAGTGGAAAAATTCTCTGTACTTAGGAAAAGTAATGTTTCAGCATCCTGCCATTGACAAGACCTCTAGGCAACTCTGTTCCATCCAAATCTTGCAGAAAAAATGCATTATTCCCTCTGAAATGATGAACAATATATGGGCCTTTCCACAGGTTGTCAAACTTGCTATTTTTCATTTATCTTTTCTTCTGGAATCCCATTTTAGTACTTTATCCCCAATATTAAAATCATTTTCCTTTGTTCTTTTTTCAAATATCTTCTTTAAATTCTCCTGCATAACCTGAGTTTTGTTGTAAACTTCTTCTCTGGACTATTGTATATGAATGATGTGGTTTATCCTTATTTCTACATCATTTTCTTCAGCCTATACTTCTTGAATAATTTTCATGGCTGGTACTCCTGATAATGTTGGAAAAGCTACATCCATTCCATAGACCAATTGGTGTCGTGACATGCCAATTGATTTCTTAGTAGTCTGTCTGTCAGACCATATTGCATGAACTAGTTTGATATGCTAGGATTTCTTGTTGTCTTCTAACAACTTCTTTATGATATTAACTAAACTCTTGTTTGAGGATTCAACAAATCCATTACCGTGATGGTAATAGGCTATTGAATTTCCCAAAGAGATGTGATACCTGTGACAAAAATCCACCGTTTTCTTAGATTAGAAAGCTGCAACATTATCTGTGATGATTTTTCTAGGACAACCAAATCAGGAAAGGATATTTGCTTCAATGAATTTGATGATAACCAAATTAGTGGTAGTTCTAGAAGGGGTGGCCATTATGCATTTGGTAAAATAGTCTGTGGCAGTAAGGATCCATTTATTCTAGGTAGAAGATGGGGGGGTAAATTTCTCCAATGAATTATAAACCCCATTGTTGAAAAGGGGCCTCAACATAAACTGGCTGTAAGGGTAACAGAAAAAATCTTCCTTTCCCTTCAAAAATTTGGCATTTGTGGCAGGTAGTTACCATCATGTGGATATCAGGGAAAAGGGTAGGCCAATAGAAACCAGCTCTAAGGACCTTACTAACAGTGGTTTTCCAGTAAATATGGCCTCCACAGTCACATTCATGGAATTCCTGCATAACCTTATCCGCATAATCTTTTAGTAAAAATTTAAGTAATATGCCTCTAGAATCTTTCCAATACAAGGCATTTTCTAGAATGCAAAATTTGACAGCTTTCAATTTCAAGAATCTAGCTTTAGCTTTGGACAAAACAGGAGGAGCATTTAAATTGAACAGAGCATATAATATATCTGGATAGCAGGGAGAATTTAGGAATTCTTAAACAATAGGTGGAGTCGCCAACTCCTCTTTATCATCCAATGAATAGATCATGTTGATATCCAAGGCTTGAAAATTGGTTTCAACCATCAGTTTGGCTAATCCTTGTCCTTTGATTAGTTTGGTAGGTTTGATTTCTAAATCATATTCCAGAATAACAACAATCCACTTACCTCTCTTTCCATCATGACTCTATGTTAGGATTTCTTTGACGATTGCATTGGGCACAAAACCAATGATATGTGAATGTAAAATGTAAACTCTTAAATCCTTCAGTGCTCTAACCAGAGCAAAGGCCTATTTTTCCATGATGTTGTACTTTAAAGGTGCATCTCTCAAATCTTGGCTAAAAAATGCTATTGGTTGATCTTACCCTTCCATGTTTTTCTGCAGCAATATAGCAACAATAGTATGTTCTACTACAAAGGAAAACATGATGAAATCTTTGGTAAAATCCAGATTGATTAGAACTGGAGCTTTAATGAGTGCTTTCTTTGCTATGTCAAATATTGTTTAGCTTCCATTTTCCATTCAATTCCTAAATATCTCTTAAGCATGTTGGTGATGTTTCTCAGCAATTCTGCAAGGTTTGGTATGAATCTTCTCAAAAAATTGATTTTACCAATGAAATATTGAAGCTCTTTGATGTTCCTCAGATGACTAATTTGAAGTATGCCCTCAATCATACTATGATCAATTTTAATTCCTTCTTCAGATATAATGTGGCCAAGAAGCTTTCCTTCTTCAAGACCAAACAATGATTTCTTGGGGTTCAGGTAGAGTCCAAACCTTCTACATTTCTCAAAAGCTCTTATTAAATGGGTCATATGTTCTTCGTTAGTTTTTTAATATACTATAATATCATCAAGATAGATCACAATGAACTGGCCAATTTATTCTATAAAAAAATGTCCATTTCTCTATGGAAAGTGGAACCAACCTTAATTAATGCAAAAGGAATTTTCACATACATGAAAGTCCCCCAAGGAGTTGTAAAGGTCGATTTTTCCTGATCATCAAGATGCACCAACACTTGATTATACCCTAAAAATCCATCTAACAAAGAAATACTAATGGAGACTAAAACCCTTTGCAATATGTGGTTCATTTTTGGTAAGGGGTAGTTGTCCTTGAGTGACACTTTGTTCAGATTCCTAAAGTCAATGCGTCTAATTTCACCTGTTTTCTTTCTCGTAGGCACAATTTTGGATACCCATTCAGAATATCTGATTGGAAATATGATTTTTGCATCATACATCTTCTTGATTTCCTTCTCAACCAAGGGCATTAGGACAAGATTTATCCGACACAGTTTCTGTTGGAAATGTTTTTGATCCTCTTTGATTGGAATCTTGTGTTGTATAATACTAGTATCCTAAGATTTTAGGTCCTCATAGCTCCAAGAAAACACATCTATGAACTCCTTAAGCAAAGAAATGTATTTTTGTTTTGTAGTGATAGGCAGGGTATTTTATAATTTTATCATTTTGGGATCTTGTTCACTTCCTAAATTTCATTCTTCAATGTTTGCTTCTATTGGTTTGACCTTCGTTTTTTTGGCCACACCATTGAAAACAAGAAATTCCTCTAAAGGAACAAGCCCTCTAGGCAGGATATTATCCTTGAGTTGGAGTACTTCAAATTCCTCTTTTTCTGGGTCTTTATGTATTTCTGTTCTATTTGAGGTTTCATTTGCTGAAATATTCACATCAGAATCATGAGGTGGTTCATCCATTCTTATTTTTTCCTCCGTGGGTTCCTTGGTGGGATTGTCTTCTTCACAATCTAGGTCCAAGTTGCCATCTTCGAATCCATCTTTCGATTACAGGAATTTTTTAATTTGTGTGTCATTACCGAACACTTTCCAATATCTCATGTTATGATGGACTATTAGACAGTGTTTAACCTGTTTTTTTTTTTCTATTGGGGTGAGGCAATTGAAATTTACTTTCTAAAAATTCTAAGCCATTAGCGAGAACATTCTGATTTCTTGGAATTACAGTAAGATCATATTCTTCAAATGCTTTTAGAAGATTAAGGGCAGAATTTCTATATTCTCTCAGTCTATGGAATTTGGTTGAGTACTTTCCTTTGATTTTTCTTATAACCAGTGCAGAATCCCCATGAACATAAATTCTTTTATCCCCTAATATTTTCAGCAATTGTAATCCTAAGAGAAGTTCCTCATATTCTGCTATGTTGTTGGTGCACTAGAAACTGAGTTTGTAAGAATGACCTCCTGCATGATTATTTACAATATTGTAGACCCACACACCTGCCCCAGAACATGCTTTTCCACAAGAGCCATCAAAGCTCATGTTCCAAAAATGCTTAGCTTCAACGTTTTGTTGTACAATTTTCATTTGATCTTCTTATTCTTTATCCTGGTCCTTTTATGCTTCAGCCACTTTTGCATCAATGTCTCCATCATTATAAAGAATGAAGGATTCAAGGTCAGAATGAACAAAGTAAAGGGGCTAGTTATGTGGCTTCTCTTGAATGCTCACAATGTACTTCATTAAGGTTTCCCTATACAAACTTCTTTATTGGCCAATCACTGGTATTGTAGTGTAAGTCATATCCATTTGAAGGGTCCCTTGTAGCTTGGCCCACCATGAGCATGAAAAAAGCATGTCATATTTAGGAGGGATGTCAGCCACTACTATATCCATCACTAGACTCTTTGCTGGTATCTGTGCTAAGGTGATACATATATATTTGATGAGACCCAAGCATTTAACTTTGTTGGAATCAAATGAGTACAAATATTTTTAGGGTATAGTTATTTCAAGGCCAAGTTTCTCCATGGCAGTCTTTGGCATAAAGTTATGTGATGCACCTGAATCTAATATGGCATTATGGAGGATTTTGTCATGAAAATTAAAACTGACATAAAATGGGGGAACACCTCCTTCCTGGGATTTACCATCCACTTCTGGCCCAAGAAATAGTTTAGCCTTCTCATCGTTTAGATTAACAGTGCTAGTAATTTCTCCTATGTTCAGTACCTTTAGGACCTGAGACATATATACATCCTTGTTTACCAATTTAGTTAGAGGGATGGAGATTTTCAATTTAGCGATTTCATTATCAATACTGAATGGTGTCTGAATTTTTAGAAAATTTGAACAATTGGTCTTTTTAGGCATTGTTTTTTGCAGCAAGTTCAACTTATTTACTTTACATGAGGGTATCAAATTGAGCAGCTTTGGCAGGGGTATCAACTGTTCTTCTACTAATTTTGGTTGTGCTATGTTCTTATGTTCTGAACTACTTGCTCCTTTCTTTGAACTTTTAGTTGTTTTGTTGAGATCGGGTTTAGAGACCTTTTTGGTAGAGTTTGCAGAAATCCTTTTCTTAGAGATACCAGAGTTTTTCTTACTTCTAAGGTTATACTATCTGTGAACCTCCATGATAGAATTTTCAAGTCCTTGTTTATAATCATTAGATTCTTTAGATTCTAATTTAGTTTCAGTTAAATAAAATGAACCTTGCTCTTCTTTAGTAAGGAAAACAGAATCCTCTTCATTAATTCCCATCAAATTTATCTCATTTTCCTCTAATTCTTCAACTACTCCCTCATCTTCATCAACATAGTTCTCTTGGAATGGAGGCCTAATTTACTGATCAAGACCTATTTTTTCTCTCTGTCTTATTTGAGGAGGGTTTCTTCTAAGGTTTTGATTTATTTTTTGAGGATCTGGTTGATTTTCCCTAGGAACAAATCTCTCATTTAGGCTAATCATATCCATCATTATTTCCATAGTTCCAACCAGGTTATGAATTTTAGCATCATATGTGGAAGCTGCAGGTTCTTATTTTATACTGACTCTCCTCTCAGTCCTCATCCTAGCTCTCTTTGCTAGAAGGTTAGCTTCTACACTTATATCATCCCTTTTCATTTCCTCCAATGTTTTAGAATCTCTCTCTCTCTTAGTTGATAAGTCATTTATGGATCAAAAACATCTAGGAATTTAACCATGGCCAAGCCTTGTGGGGGTTTCATGTGAGCAGGAAGTGTGTTATATACACTGTTAAACCTAGTGCAGTAGTCCTCGACACTTTCTCTGATATTCCTCATGACGTTTTCATATTCTGACAAGATTTGAAGAGGTTTTTTCTTAACTTCCCATATATTGATTAATAACTGGTGAAATGCAGGGATATCACGGATACTATTTGGAGTTTAGCCTTTAAACCGTTTTCCCACTTCTCTTCCCAAAATTTGAGCAAACATCCTCAACTTAACACTTTCATAATCTTTCTCTTGAAGGTCAAAACAGTCATTCATTTTGTCAACATGTTGTTGAGAAGTTGCAGGACCAGTCCCATAAAATTGTGGAATTTTCGACTAATAATCTTGTGGCATGGCTATTACAGGTGGTGGCAGCACCAATGGAACATATCTGGCTACCATGATTGGTGGTGGAGGAACCAAATGGGGATCGACAAGAGGAGGTTTGACAAGGGGAGGTGAAGGATTTAATGGAGGAAGGTGGACAATGGGTATATGTGTGGTAGATCGGACACTCTGGTGGGGGATGTTTAAGAAATTGGTAGGGGTTATAGAAACACCTGGACAATTTGACTAAGGATGAGAAGATTGGGAAGTAATAGAAATTTGTTGTATTCAGAGAAGATAATTCAACATACTGTTGAAGGTAGTCATTATCAATAGTTGAAGTGAGCCCTATTACTAGATCCTAAAGGGAACCAAAGTTTTGGAGAAGTTGAAGATCGGCATGGGTTGGTGTGGAACCTTTTCTAACTGGACTTTTTTATAGGATAGATGGGTCAAAATTTGTCTGGGTTGTCCAATTCTGAGATTTGGTTCTGAATAAAATTTTCTCAAAATGTAAATAAAACTGGATATCCTGCAAGGTCACAAGGTTTTTAGGGATGGAATTTGCTTTGTGAGGGAGTTTGCTACTAGTTTTGCTCTCTATTCTGGGGTTTTTTTTAAGGATTTTCTCAGGATTATCCACTATTGTAGGATGATTTGGGTCAAGGTGAGATCTAGTGAAGATTCTTTTGGGAGCCAGAATTTAGACCTGAAGCACAAACAAACTAAGTATTTGCAATAAGATGGAAAACCAATCTTAGAAAATACTTTTATCATACAATGTTTTACAACTGGGGTTTCAAATCTTGAACGAAATGTCAAATTTTCCAAAATTTCATCCCCGGTATAGTCACCATAATGTTGTGGCTCTATAATTTATAGGATTGGCAAGAATAAACTATAAAATAAAACAACAAACCACTTTTGAATCTAGGATCTAGCCCTCCTAGAATCATAGAGGGCTCTCTTTGTTTGTGATTTAACTTTATGTTATGAATACTCATGTTAGGCTAGTTATATTGATTGTGAGAATTGGTTGTTTCAATTGATTGTTTTGGTTGGATAAGAAGATCTATTTAAACTAACCTACTGGGCTATGGAATCATAAAAGGTTGGATTGTGCATCAAATTTTCAAGGGCATCATAGGGCAAGCTAACTATGGTAACTGGATCTTACGGCAGTGTGAATTATGAGATGGAGGAAATAGTGATGTTTAGAAATGGTTAAACAACAATTAAGAGTTCACTAACCAGACTTCAGAAGAAAAAATTCAAATGGTAAACAAAGACATAATTAAGGTGCTCCAACTGCAAATCTTAATCTAAAATGTATGCTTTACAATCAGATAAGTAGATGCACAGCAAGAAAAACAACAGAAACATTTAACACAGAAAGGAAAAACATCACCATATAAAATAGCTCAATTATCATGTAAATGGTCTCTTATTATTTATGCCCAGCTTCAAAAAATTTACAGCGCTCCAATACAAAAATTTTACAATCAAGGGTCCAACCCCTGATACTTCCTGTTAGACTCCTATATTTCACAATATCACAAGGTGACTGATTATTGTTTAGATTTTTTATACTGAAAATAATATTCTATGGCCATCATTTATTTTCTGAGAAAGAAAGGGAAATCCAGACTATCAAAAGCATCAAATGAATCTATCTGTCTTTAGCTCAGTTGAAAGAGGAGAGTGTTGCTGATTAACTGTGACGGTGAGAAAAATATATGCTTCCCTCATTCATTCCATCTTCCCTCTTCTTACCATTCATATTCCCATATTCAGAACTCCAATTCTCCGAATCCCATTCAAACCCAAAAAACCCACATACATAACCTTCGAGACTTATTAAACTACAAAACCATTTATATTAAAGTCTGCAATTTTATTGTTATAGCTCCACCATCCACTAGCAACCATATCATTAAATCCTTACCTCTTGCCCACACTTTGCACCCTGCAATTTCAACCTTTTATTCTTAAATTCATCACCAAAACATAAAACTCCACCGATGTGATTTGGTGGGACCCATCCAACCTTCATTCACATTCAAACCTTTTTATTTCATATTTTTCTTACCTTATGCCTTTTCACACTTTCCCGCACTTAACACGTCGCATGGTGCACTTCGCACCTTTTATAACTTACCTTTAAGCACCCGCAACTTTAAATTTTTCGCGATGCGACCCGATCGCAATTGCACATCACAAGTTTCAAAGGATTATCATGGGAGGTAAATGTTAACATTTCCAAAGTGCAGTATGTGATATGGTGGGACCAAATCGCAAAGCTTTAAAGGATTGCCGCAGGAGGTAAATGTTGAGAGTGCCAATGTACAATGTGCGATGCGGTGGGGCCCGATCGCAAATCACAAATATTAGAAGATAAGTGTCAAAGGTAGAGTTAATTCTTGTGCCATGCAAAGTGTGATGTTGGAATGGATGCGATGTGGTTATATCGCTGAAATATAAAGTATTTCGGATCTAGGTGTATGCGGTTTGCGTGTTGTTTTATGAAGAAAAAGGGCTAAAACACGGCATAAAGACTTATGGAAGAGTAAGCCCTGACAAGGAGTGAAAAAAAAGGAGGTCGAGTCAGGCAAAGGGAATTCATGCAGAATTGTTATGGTATACCAAAAAAAATGAAAAGGCAGCAAAAATACATCAGCATAGTTACTAATCAATGAAAGTAGCCAACGCTACACTAGACTTAATTACCCAATGTTGGTTTGCTAAGGAGTAGGGCCAGATATCAGTAATATTTTATTTACTACCTCTTCGACATTACAGAGCCAGTTTCTAACCACTCTGTAATAAATAATGGACTGCTAAAAGCCATTTTTGGAGGCTAAGCTTGTCTTATCACCGCCTGCATGTTTCCACTTGTCCAGTTTTTCTTGAATGTAATCACTGCAGTAGACAGATTAAACTGACTTAATTTTTTTATAAATATTGTATGCATTAGTAGTATGAGAGAGGCCAAGAAGGGGAAAAAACCATTGTAATAGATTCTGCAGGTTGTAAGCACTCTCTTTTGGATGAATGAATCAATATGTTGTTTTCCATATCCTTGTGTTATGACCTGTGGTCAAGTGCTTCTCCCATGTAATTTGTGATTCTCCTGTTTTACATATTGTTTTCATTAGGGTAATTTTGAGGTCTAAAATGAGCCTCCTAAGGAAACTATAAAATAATAGTGGAAATAATAAAGTAATATTATGACATCATCAAATTTTAGAGGGAAAAAAGAAAAAACTACTTTTTCAACTAGTATTTTCAACTTATCTCATAATTGTTTTACTCAAATTTCGACTAGGAGTACTCGTTGGATGCAAAATTTAATTCCTCATCCACAGAGTACCCATGTTGCATACTTTCAATGGACCTTGCTAAGAGAAAAATGAGAAATACATGAAAAATGTGATTGCAATCACGTTTTTTCATGTATTTCTCATTTTTCTCTTAGCAGGGTCCATCGAAAGTATGCAACATGGGTACTCCTTAAATGAGGAATTAAATTTTGCATCTAATGAGTGCTCTCTCTCAAAATTTGAGTAAAAACTTCGAGAGATAATTTGAAAATACGAGTTGAAAAAGTAGATTTATTATCTTATTATTTTTTAATCTTTTTACCTTTTTACTTAAAAAATGGTGAATCATCCCCTGTAGTTGACATCATCATCTTGAATCCTATTGGTTCTTATAAAGTTTATTTTGGTTGTAAATTTTTCTTAGGAGGCCCATTTTAGACCTCAAAATTCCCCTAATTCTTTCTTTACTGCGAATATAAATTTTTTTGTAGGATTTACCATAGGGTACCCCGCTGAGTCTTGAAACAATACATTATGTTTTCCTTGAAGACTTGGATGCAAAATTTAGAGACAGTCTGATCTACATCCATGTTGAGATCAGAATGTAGAATTCAGAGATGGTCTACTCTTCATTCTTGTTAAACCTTAATCTCATCCTCTTTTCCATTTCACAAGCTGTAGAGATCCATTGACATGGATAGCTTTCCTGGTTTTACCTGACCTCAATTATTCATCTATTTGAGTTTTTTTACACCTATTTGACTCCATAGCCCAATGGCCCTCTTCTTTTTCCTAAACCAAATCTTCAAAAAAACCCTCATTTCTATAAATAGCCTAATATCAGCACTTATATTTATCAAGTTAAATAATAAAACAGTGAGAGCCCTCTCTGAGCCCAGGAAGGCTAGGTCCTGGACTCCGAAGTTGGTTTGATGTTTCACCCTGTGGTTTTGTCTTCAGCCTTTAGAAATTATAGAGTGAAAAAATTTCCAATACATGCAGTATTTTACTAAAAAATAGAGCGATTTCCCTATCTACCTTGGAAATTAGTTATTAATTACGTGTAATATCCCAAAATGGGAATGCACAACAAAGCCTAATAGAATAACATTTTCTTTACAAATTGGTGTATTGAAATGAGTTTTTAGCTCCTGTATCCCTTAGATCAGTGAATCTAATGTCTAAATCCAAAAGGAGAGAAAAAAAAATCAAACTAGGTGAGATAAATAGACCTCCCACCACCTAGTATGGCTGAAAAACACCCAAAGAATGGGGTTGCAGTCATGCACATCAACTCTGATTCAGAAATAATGTAGTCCCACTAAGTTAAAGTAGAATAAAAATATGGAAGCTAAAAAATTATATGTACATTAGAAAAATAGATCTATGATGTGGCCCATACAGTGTACAAGAGAAAAATAGAAGATTTACAAGAAGAAACCCTCAAGATTGAGGTTTTGCAACAACAAATTGAGACTACAAAGCTTGACAACATTATTTTATGGGCTGAAGTATTTGTATATTAAATTTCAGGTATATAATAGATCTATGTACAAAAATATAGATCTATATAAGATCTGTACACTAAATGAGTTCCTCTACAAATTCCCCTTGGGGTTTTGATCAAAACATGAATTTACAGGAGTAGATCTGAGATTTATAATTACAGATCTGCAACAATATTCAAGAATTCTGTAGAAAATAGAAACATAAGTAAATCAGATCTGAAACAAACATGGATTGGATGTCCAATCCATGGATCACCACAGTGAAAGGGAGGATCCTATCACCGAAGATCTCTCCTCCAAAAAGCAGTCAAAACACCTTGCAACTGAATACTTGAAAATAACGCAGTTATGGAAGGAAAAATATGTTGTGGACTCTAGCTCTAGTTTGGCCTGATGCCAAGATCTGAAATGATGGCTCAAAAGATCCAAAATCCTCTTCCCAATGGGATAGATAGCTTCCCCACTGAAAAGAGCCTCTGGATTTGTGTAGATATGAGTAGATCCAGTCTCCACTTGTTGCAGCTTACAAAAACAATCAAACCCTCAACAATATATGAATTTTGGTTGGAAGATGAAGCTTGGCCAACTGCCGGATAGTGGACAAGGTGCAACAAGACTCCTCCAAGAGCTGCTCTAGGAAGGAGGTGCGATTCCCGACCGAGAACACCCAAGTGCTAAACAACACTATTCTCAGCTAAACAACCAGAGAATGAGGGATGTCTAAATAGAAAATACCTTCAGAAATATCAAATCTTCAACCCCCTCCTTGGTGCCCTCTTCTTTCTTTTATAATGTGGAAATCTTGCCAAACCCTAAACCATCTTGATGAATTAGCTTCATTCACATGAGTGGCCTCCAACATGGATTGCGTTGTGCCTCTAGGAGATACATTGCATCTAGACAGCGTTGTTGATTTGGTCTTGTTGACCCAGTCAAATGATCCAACCTCTTTCCCACTTAAGTGTGTTTATGAAAACAGCTCAGATTTAACTTTTCTCATATTGAGCATTGATTTATTTTTCTTTTTAGGAGTTTTATTGATCCTCCTTCACAATTTTATTCATGAGATAGAAAATTTAAAGAAAAATTGCATATTCCCATTAGCTTGGATAATTGGGAATATTACATTACGACTAAGAAAATTTAGAAAAGTGTCGCCATGCACTGGCGAAGATAAGAAAAGTCTGACAATCACCGCTTGCGGTATTAACTTTGGTAACCCTTTATGAATTATAAAGTGAGCCCCAAATTGGATAGTGTGGTCACCAAGAGGCAATGATAAATGAATCTGACATCTAGATTTGCCTTCTGGACCACCTTTTGTGGATCATTAAATCTAATGTGGCACTGGCACCTTTATCTGATTGATCGTTTGGCTAACATACTTACGGTGTTCTTTAATCCTCATACATGCATAGATTTGCCCACTCTTTTTAACCTAGAATTTTTGTCCTCATGACTTGTTGATAAATTTCATCCACCTTTGTATATTTAGCAAATGTGGATCTAACAAATAGGACGTGTCTCAATTTGTGTTGGATGAAAATGTCATTGCTCAAGAGTTCAAGGAAATACTTCCCAATCATATTTCCTTTAATGCTAGAGAACTTTGTTGTGTCTTTGGTTGTATCCCTGAGCTTTTTCATATAATCCACTTTCTACATGAGTTTGTTATTAATGATATATAAATAAGGCAAACCCTTTTCCCTTAGGGGCTCAATTCTATTGAATAACCTTCTAACTGCTACATCCAATTCGTGACATCTCTCCTCAAGCTGTCTAACCAAATTCCTCTTAGTGAGGACCTTTTTTACTTCTAGTATAGTTTTTGTTCTATCCTGCACATCCAGGTCTTCAAGCTCATAACTGGTTTTTGAACTTAGGTACATTATGATCTGAGGAGTTGTGGCAAGTATATCACCCAACTTCTGATTGGTTTTCTCAATGGCTATAAGACACTTCTCAATCAGCTCCTTCTATTCAAATATAATATGGATGGAGTGACAGATTTCATCAATACACTCTATGATACCACCCCAGATAGTCATCTTAATTTTTCCCAAAGTATTACCAATTGAAAAGTCCCTTTCTGCCTTCTACAATCTCTCAATCTTTTTTCTGGCTATTTCATGGGCAGTTTCAGAACTTGCATTCTGATCTCTCAAGATGCCAGTCTATGCTTCCAATTTCTTTATTTCCTATGTCTAAAGGGTCATGCTTTCCATGGCCTTGGACAGATGGTCTGTCCCACTTGATGTCCCTGCAGTGTTGAAGTAGCAGATGGAATTGTTACAATAGGAACATCATCCAAAGGAGTTATTTCTACCTCGGTTTCTTCTTCTTTTTCTTTCAACAATTTCTCCATCCCTATCTCAATCTGTCTGAGCAATACTTACTGCTCCATTAAAAAATTCATCATCTCAAATTTCTTCTCTTCACTTTCTTCCATATCCTTGGTCAAAAGGTCTTCGGTGGCTAGCATCTTAAGCTGCTTTCTCAAGGCAGTAATATCTGCATTTTTCTTCTTTATAATCTCCTACGCTGCTCCTGCATTAGTTGGATCAAAACAAATTTTCACAAATAATTCCTCCAAAGACTTAATCTTGGTATCCTTTTCAAGGGAGGGAACCTTCTCCATCTTGAGTTGAGACTGATAATTGGACAATGTTACTTGTAGCTTTGACAGATTCATATATGTACTTGCCAATGTAGAGGTCACCATCTCTCTAGTTTGCTTGTGTAGCCCTATCTAATCAATTGGGTGGATTTATTTGGTACTAAATTTGAATGGTGTATTATTGTAGTCTTCTGCTACTTGAGGTTGTGGAACTTGAGCTTCTAGAAATTTCATTTGCATTTACCCTTTTCAGTATCAAAGGTTGACAACAACCTACTTTGTGAACTTGGTGTCTGCTTCCAAAATTGGTTGTAGGTGTTTCTCTTTAGCACTTCATTCTTCAACTTTATCTCTTTGAATATGTCCTAGATAGACTTTTCTTGGTCTCCTATAGCAGGCTTGGAAGTAGATTTCTATAGACCTCGTTGTTGAATAGACGTTGTGGCTGAAGATGTAGGGGAGGCCATTGTTTGACCCCCTACCGGAGATGACCCAGGGGTGTCTCTAATGTGTATTACTGTCTTCTACTCTGATTGACCCCCTTGATCAATATCCATATGAATTCTGGCCCTCTTCCTATACTTTAGCTTGAACTCTTTGCTAGAGGTATTAGTCACCGAAGCTCACTGATCCTCTCTCAGCCTTTTGCTTCCTATTTCTTTCTCTGGTTATTTTCCCTTGACTTCTTTATCTCCTGCAACCTTCCTTTCTTATGGAGTTGGGGTTTCAATGCCTGAGGTGGAAATCAATTGTTATTCAACTTATTGCAATGTATTGGATGCCCACTCTGCTTTATTAATGTATTTTTCTATCTCAAGCCTGTGTATGGATGTATGGTTTTGATTTGTTCTCCACCCTTTTCTTGGAGATGATTCCCAATGGGTCATAGGACTAGGTGAAACTGTGACTGAATTTCATCTCCCTTAATATCTTATCATCCTCCTCCCCTCGTGCTCGATTATTTCAAATAAAAGGACCAATTTGGGACTTGATCTTGAATTGGGATTTCTTCTTTGCAGAGAAAAAGTGAACTTCATCTGTATTTATCATTTTTCTTATGTATTCCAATGGAAAGATCCTCATGGAGATGAAATTTGGCAATTTTTTGGGGGACAACTCACACCCATAAACTCAGATCTCTATATAATTTTGGTACAAGTACCAATATCTTGTTCTTACTTGATTTGTCAACTACATAATCTTCTTGATTTCTTCACTAACCCTTCGCACTGTTGCATTGCTAAGGGTACAGATTTCTGGATGTACATATGAATCCAAGAAACTCTTGTATGTTTAATTATTCTACTCCTTATTAGTAAAGTGGTCCAAAATATGACAGATTGAGGCTGAGAGTCATCATTTAGCTTTTTAATCTCAAATTGGAACTTGTTGGACTGAAAATAAAAAAACATGTATACCAAGACATAAGTGTATTTGAATACCCCCTCCGTATGAAACATTAAGAATTGGTCATGGATGGCATTAGCAAGGAATTGGCCTAAATTGAACATGACTTAGGGCTTACATTTTGATGAAAGGATGGACAAGAAAATAATTATGGCCTCATCTACCCATTGCTTTGTATTCTACCCTAGTAAATATGATAAGACAATAACAATATGTTGGGTCCTATTAGGAAAAATAGATGAAGGATATGGGGGATTCTTTGTAGGAATTAGGGCATCAGTGGCCATGAAGAGTTGTAAATTTTTAGCTCTACTGGAAAAATTTGAACTTCTAATATAACTCTCTAAGGGCTTCATAAGAAAAAGGAATTGTTTCTTCAAGAATGGTAACCTGCATCATCTGTTGGATGGATTTGGCTTTAACAGTAAACAAGACCTCTCATGCTGGGGTCACTATAGATCTTTGGTTGATGTCATAATAGGCATGCATTTTCTTATAAACTCAGGACAACTATGGGTCTTTGGGAAAATGTAGTATGCCCACAGGCCTATGTCATCAACCTCATCTAGAAATTTATCCTCGAGCTAGCAGTAGACATCGAATAAATTGAAGTCTGAATCTGTCTCATGGATCTTATAATCCCTATCAGCTAAAGCCATGTGATCAAGGTCCACCTGAGTCTAGACCATAGGATTGAATGGATATTGATCCTTCTTAGGAGGCATTCTGACTTCTGTGAATAATTATCACTATTGTGGACTGTTTGCAGAGAAGAATGGGAGAAAATAAGTAGGGAATTTAGAAAGGGAAATGTTGTAGATCAGAAATGAGGGAGGGGAGATGCAGAAAAGGGAATATGATTAATTTTACAGACAGCTAATGGCTTTTTGCGTATAATTGAAAAATTTATGTACTTGTCATTACCGTAAATAATTCACAACCCAATCACATGCAATAGTTGAATAGAATGACAAAGGTAAACCTTTCCATATGTGTTGAATTTTTGTTTAATAGGGTGATTGGGCGAATGTTTGATATGGCATGGGCCCATTGCATAACGACCTAAGCCATTAATTTCCCAATGGGTTTGTGCCCAGAGCATCTTTTATTGGACAGAGTGAACAAGCGAGTGGGGACATGGCTCAATGGTACTTGGAAACGATCAATGAAATGGTGAGAGGTGCAATGGTTTAGTTGGAAGCGGAAACCACTTTTAGAAGGGGGGTCCTTATGTTAAGTGGTAATGGATGAGGGGGGTGTGAAATGACCTTAGCGTGACACGTAGCAGCGGAGGTGGTATTGGATACCATTTATTTCGACCCCCCCCCGCTAACGTTAACGATCTGAGGCTGGGGGGGGTGGAAAAACTGTGAGTTCTGTCGGATGATGAGATGGATGCAGGGATGAGATGGAAGGTGGCAGAGGTTTAGTAGCGATGGGATAGGTGATGTGATGGTGGGGTTGGGGAATAGATGTATGGTAGAAGGTATAGTATAGGACTTTGGATTGAGAAAAATATGGGCATTCAGGGTTAGGATAAGGAAGAATATGATATTTTCAGGACTTACGATAAAAATAATGACACAAAATATGCCATAATTTTTTTAAATAAAGCTTAATTCCTGAACTTTGGAACACATCCCTTATCCAAAATTTAGAATAAAAACACCCTTTTTTCTTTGATTTTCTTCTTCGACCATAGAAACATAAAATCTTTAAACTGCATTTTACAGGATAAATTTCATGTTTTCCCTTATTCTTTCTTCTCTTCACCTTTACCTACCCAAACTACAAATCTAACATATTTTGTTCTTTTGCAGGGTTCATTTGGACTTACAAACCCTAAATCATCTTTTTATTTAAAAATCCAACCTAACATCTATCCTTATTTCTTCCATTGATTCAGATCAAACTGTTGAGTCAATTTCATTTCTACCTATCTACTGATATGCCAAGATTAAACAGTTTCGGAAATCTTTATTTTCTAACCTATCAATAGAAATTTAAAACTATACAATCATGGAACCTAATGAGTAGTGGCATTTTGATTTGTAGCACTTTTAGAACTGTTCATTTTTTTTGGGTTTTTCTTTTCTTTTTCACACCCTCTTATATATATATATATATTGGAATAATTTGAATATTGAAATTCATTTATAATATGAAAATTTTCTTGTATGAGATATTCAGTCACCTTGTGATGTTGTAAATTACAAGAGTCTAACAATATATTTCACTGAGGTATCGAGACTTGAATTTCTGTTGGAACTCCTCCCATGAGACTATTTTCTCATCTAGTAGATGTATGATTTTAGTCTCCTCCCACCATAGTTTCGCTTTACCCTGTAATTAGTAAACAACCAACCTGGGTTTCATGTTACTTTCATACTCGTTTACCTGAAAATATTTGACCATATTTAGGAGCTAGGATTTCACGACTCCCTCCTTTTCGCCATTGAATGTAGGAGGTTTTATCTTGCGGAATTCTCCCTGTAGTTCTGTTTTGTTCTTACTAAATTTAGAATCTATTTTTTCAAATTATTCCACACTTTTAGACTTCTCTAAGCTAGTCTCCCCTACTTTTCTCTTTAGTTTCTCCTGTCCCCCACTCTTGTGACTGAAATTTTATGTTAACACTCTTATCAAATTTTCCTGTTCATTATTTTCTTGCAGCAATCGCTCATTACTAATCCTCAATTGAACTAGCTCCTACTGTAAATTTCTTATTATTGCCAAAGTCTAGGAGTTTGGGTCTAGGGTAGTGCCTCCCTCCCCCAGTTCCACATACAACTCCTCCCTATATAACATGATTGTTGATGTTAAATATTCAGCACCTTATGTCTAACAACACAAGTAATCATCAATACTCATAATTCAAACAAGGAATATTAATATACAAGCATAATCATAAAAATATGCATAGTCACTAATAAGAGATCATTTTCCTTTCCATGGTGGTCCATATTAGGCCCAATGTTCAATGTGGGCTTTGATACCACTTGTCATGTTCCTCTCTCTCTCCTCCATTATTGTTTTAAAATGGTTTGATATTACAAACCACCCAGTAACTTTCCTTGATCATCTTGATATTGTTTATCGTACCTTAGCTAAGCATTTACCACAAGTGTTTGGTGTTTTTATTTGCACTACATGTCCAATATAGTGTCCTGATCCATGGATATTTATCTTTTCATTCACCTGTTTAGGTTCCTAATCCGTTACCTCTATCATATAAGCGGCTTAGCGATCCCAATACTCTATGCAATGGTATTAATGTTGAGTAATCCTTAACTTACTAAGCTAGTCCTTAAGTTAATAAAGCATTCTATCTTATCCTGTAATAAATTATACCTTCTTTTATGATGGAAATGTGGTGTAACGATATGAGTTTACAACCCACATGTACTATAGTAACTATATCTTTTTTATTTTTGTATTAACCCTCCAAGGTTAATCCCAAGGCGATCTTGGTTACCTTATGTATCAATATTAGCACAAACCTTGGGATATAATTAATTATCATAGGTGTGGTTAAGTTTTTTGTCTCTAATATAACCTTAGTTCTCCTCACCTACCATCGCTTTAATGGAACCATGTATGCTCATCCTATCCTTGCTCGCCACAGAGTCCTTGACCATGTTGTTCTCACATGGGCATGAGGGTACATGTCAGCCTCAATCATTAGGGGAATTTCGAGGTCTAAAATGGGCCTCCTAAGAAAAATGTACAACTAAAATAAACTTTATAAGAACCAATAGAATTCAAGATGATGATGTCAACCATGGGGGATGATTCACCATTTTTGGACTAAAAAAATAAAAATGCTAAAAAATAATAAAATAATAAAATAACTTTTTCAACTCGTATTTTCAACTTATCTCCTTAAGGGTTTACTCAAATTTCGAGCAGGAATACTCGTTGGATGAAAAATTTAACTCCTCATCCAAAGAGTACCCATGTTTCATACTTCTTATGGACCCTGCTACACAAAAAAAATAAAACATACATAAAAAAAACGTGATTGCAATCATGCTTTTTTATGTTTTTCTCATTTTTCATGTAGCAAAGTCCATCAAAAGTATGCAACATGGGTACTCCTTGGATGATGAATTATATTTTCATCCAACTAGTATTTCCGCTCGAAATTTGAGTAAACCCTTAGGGAGATAAGTTCAAAATACGAGTTGAAAAAGTAGTTTTTCCTTTTCTTCCCTCTAAAATTTGATGATGCTTTCAAAACTTATATTATTATTTCCACTATTATTTTATAATTTCCTTAGGAGGCCCATTTTTTACCTCAAAATTCCCCTATTTTTGGGTGTAGGGTTCAAATTGCTCAAGTCAATCCAACAGTTTCCATCTTCTTAGAAATACGCTAACCCATGGCTCACCCTCTTCCTAGGTCATTTGGTGTGTCGATGTTTCCAGTGACCATGTGCAAGATTTCTTACATAATACCTTCCTATGATTTCTTAAGCATCAAGAGGTTTAACCCGGAAAACATGTGTCAGGGGGTTTACTCACATTTTATCGATATTCTCCACCTATGAATAAAATTAAGGGAAAAAATATACAGTGTTACATGATGCCATGTGCTTGGGATTTTTGTAAAATATAATTCAAAATATGGGTTCAACACCGCTCTTATGGCACTGTCAGGACAATTACAGGTATTCTTTCCTCAGTTTTTTTCTCTTGCAATATTTATTATTTTATTTCAGGCACAATTACATTTTGCATATCCCTTTTAATCCACGGAACTTGTTTTTTTCATAGGAGAAGCATTACAGAATTTTGAATTCATTCCACCATCCTAGTCCCTTGTCGTAATGGTGGTCTCTGGTATTGGTAAGCTCTTAAGATTATTTTTTGGTGATTTATTACATTTTTGTTTTCTTTGTTTTTTCTCTAATTTACGAATTTTTGACAAAATGCGAGGACTCTCGTATCCAACCCCGATGTCACCATTTTGGCTCCTCTCTACTATTTAACACCTCGGTAAGGAAACAACAATATATATTGGGTTTTATTTCCTTTCCATAGTTTTAAATTTCTAGTATTCCTCCAATTTTGGGTTTGGGTCCACATGGACAGGGTGTAATTGAGAGGGTTTGGAGATTAGTCTAGAGAGGGTTTCTAGATGTGGTAAACCCCCACTTGTGCACTTTTGTAATAATCATACTGGAGTTTTATAATTTCTGATATGACTCCCTTACTTTTGATGAACCAGTTTCCGTGTGGAATGCGCCACCCTATCCAGGCCGAATTGCAGGTAACTAATTTGGTCCCACCTTGATTTATTTCTTTCCTTCATAATTCTAATTTCATTCCTGGTTACCATTAACCTCATCGTTTACTTATGTTTCTTATGCAAGTACATATGGAAGGGGTACTATGCTCACCATTTATACATTTGATTTGGTTGATAGGAAGTTTAACTCCCTTAGTGGCCCTATAAGTCGGTTCATGGACCCTCTCCTCCTCAGTCTAGATATATACTTTTGGAGAACCATCCATGGTTAAATTCTTGCTCAATATTTCCCTTTGGTTATGGTTTCTTCATCTCTTCACATTATTGTTTTGAGGGTTTAAAATACCCTATGTGAACCTAGCTTGTAATAATTTTGGTTATGAGAAACTAATTGGAAATGGTTAGGCCATGTTTGGAGGCCAACCACTCTCTGAATTTCCTTTTCCCTACATTTTTACTTGGTAATTTTTTTCCAGGAATTTCTGTAATATTTTCGTTCTTATTAATACAATGACCAATTGTATACTGTAATTCTTATCTATGTGTATATGTAATATTGCTACCTTAATATGTATATGTATATTTTTATGATGGCTTCAACTTATGCCATGTGTTTTTCAGTGGTATATTTTTTTTCTTCAATTATATGTGAATTTCTTTATCACAGTTGCATCAGTTTGAGATAACAAATTCCCATAAAAAATTATGATGTGTAATTTTTTATATGAACATATTCCCTTCTGATTTATTTCTAGATATTGTACTACCTATAATTTATGGGAATATGAAAAATATTTGATTTTATCAATTTATGTATAGGATGTATATTTTGTTGATGATGCATCGGAGTCCCTCAACTGTTGGCATCTTGTGTATCGATTATGTTTCATATAATGCATCTATGGAAATTATGCATCTGGTATTACTATAGTGTCTTTTTTTAGCATCTTCAATCTTGTTTCGACATAATGTCATTCAATTCACCTACTCATATATTTTTTTGAATGGACCCGATAACAGTCAACTCCTATATTTAGTACTGGGTTTTCCCTATTTATACCTTTGACCCTAATTTCTAATTTTTCTAAACATCCCCTCATGATATAACAAAAATTTATCAATATGGTTATTACCTAGGACTTTGTATATCAGCCTACCAAAACCAGTGTTTGGATGTTGACCGTCATCAGTTCAAAATCCTACCCAAAATGAAAATAGCTCAGATAGTTTTTCCTTTAAGAGGACATTTGTTTATTTATCTATAGAAAAATTCGATAGCATCTTTCTAGGCATCCATGAACTCAAACTCCCAACCAATATGTACCAATATGAAATTAACACACTTAGTTCAAGGTCTGAGATAACTTACTTAGGAATTCTAGCATAACTTTATGTGTGAATTCTAGCAATACTTATGTGTGAATATTATGCTAATTATGGCCATGTTTGCACTCAGCTCTTAATTGAATGGAATACCTTCCTCACCCTTTTAAATATTAGTTAATGAGTTGTATTTTCATGACATTTTCATTATTATGGGGTTGTTGTTCATATCTCTACAATTAACTTTATCATAGGTATTTTTTTTAGCTATGCATTGAACTAATCTTGACCCACATTTATATAATTAAAACAACGTTTCACTACCAGCAGACACATATGTTAATTTTAATGCATGTAATATTGGTAAATTCCTAAATCTAACATCTTAAATTCATAGTATTCTCCATATGAAATACTCATTATATATTTAATTCTTCAAGAACAAAATCTACTTGCCTAACTCAAGTAAGTCCTTCCATTTTCATTTCACAAGAAACAGTTCTGATCCAGATATAAATCATTGCACCAAGTACACTATAACATGATATGATATAAGATTTAATCCAATGTACATACAAATTATATATAAAATACCAGAATAAACATGTTTATCATGAATTAAATTTTTTCTAATCAACACAGCCAAATTAACTTGGAAGGAATGATTTCCTGCCCAACCACAGACTATCGCCTTAAGTCCTCCCCCGTGTTGAGATCGATTCTTCTCCCCATATTCAACAACATTTTGTTTCCTAGTTAGGGCATTCTTATGCCTACTTCCCTAGCAGACTTTCCTTAATGGTGTCCCTATTTTATGGGGGTTCCTAATCCCCATACCCTAGGCTTTTTGATAAAAGTATAACTTTTCTCTTTAAAGCCCGCTTTTATCTGTTGTGGTACTTTCCTTACCCATCCCCATTGTTGGTTACCCACTCTTGGTGTGTTACCAGAGATTTATCTCCAATATAAAACAAAATCATTTAATTTTTCACCTATGAATTTTTAGGAGAGGTTTTGGGAAAAAAAAATTTCTTTATTTTTATTTGCATTCCATCCTAACTACTCAGATAGGAATTATGATCTCATCATTCCAATCTTTTTCAATTTATTTCTCAACCTTCATTATGTTTATTCACAAGATTCATTCCATTCCATAAAAAAATTTTATAAGTCAAATATAATATTTTTCCCTTGCTAAAAATAGGTCAGCAACTAAAAATATTCACACACGAAACTGGGGTATTACATGAACAATTTTTTGAAAGGCTTTTTTTACTTGAAACTCTAATCTTATTAAGATATTTTTGACAACTTTATATATATATATATATATATATATATATATATATATATATATATATATATATATATATATATATATATATATATATATATATATATATAGTATATGATATTTTTATATTTTATATTTTATATGTTTAACATTATTAATTACATCCCTGGATGTGGGTGTTAACTTGCAATAAATTTTATTGCCAGCTGGCCTCGCAGAATATGGACAACCGTCCTCCTCACGCAGGCACACATGTCCACAAAAATTTGTTTAAAGCCTGGAGCGTGAGCCATTTACTCTCCACCACCCTAGATCACTCTACATCGTCCTCCTCACTTCATTTTGGCATTTACGTCGTCCTACCTAAATTTATTGTGTCTGTCACACCTCCTTGCCCTCTACTGCTATTCATAGACCTTAAATATGTGCATCCAACTCCCAAATTCACCATTTCATTTTCTCTCTGGCTCGACTTTGTCGCTCCCTGCACCTCTGCCCCTACTGATCCCCTACTCCATTTCTCTACTCCATCGACTCCTAGCCACAACACTGTGCTTCCCACCTCACCTCAGTTGCACTCCTGCTCCTCCACCATGCCCCGTTGACACTACATGTGTCGTCGCAGGGGCGGAGGATGCAAGCTCCCTTCCAGACCACCCATTCATGCCACTCCTAGAAGAACTATGAATTTCTTCATCGATTGGGATGAGCTGGAGGTCCTGGATCCCATCAACCTCTCCACCAACCTGAAAATGCACCTTAGTGAGCCTTCCATTGGTTCCTTTAGCTCTAGTTCCTACTCCAGGAAGCTTTCTCACAGATCCACCATCTCACCTGCCTCCTCCTTTCCCCCTCGCAATATGGTGGCTTTGTCGGTTCAACAAGCCTCGAACAATGACTGCAGTAGATGTTAGTATGAATCTTAATTGCAAGTGTACGAAAAAAGACCACTTTAGTTGTACATAACAAACAACCCTAACAGCAAAGATGGATGCCAATATCTTCGGATCTGCAATTAGGTTATCAAGATAAATTCTACAAAAACCTATATCTATGCATTAAAAGACATTAAGCAGTAAATGAAAACGAGATTTACTCCATGCATCCAATAGACAAGAAAATAATATGTTGAATGAATTTTATATTAAGGGCACCTGGGAGGAAAACATAGAAGGATGTTACCAATTCTCCTCAATGGGATGGGTTCTTGTAATTCCTCAGCACTTTAGATCTAAAATTCCTCTCTCTTGATGGTGTAGAAAACCCAGACAAAAATGGAACTCAAAGGGAGCTCACAAGCAAAAGATAGAAAAATATGACAATGTTGGTGGATCAAAGTCAAACCAAAAGTATAGATCCAAAGTGATATTTAGGCAACAAAAGGTGGTGATGAATGGAAAAAACCTTCTATTTATAACAAAATATTGAGTTAGTCTAGATATTGGTGCATAATTAAAATATTATTAACCAAATCAAGATCCAAATTTTATGGAATATTTTATTATTTTTGTTGGAGGGAGAACGAATTTGACTTGGGTAAAATCCCTTTATTTGTAAATAATAAATAAATAAATGATTTATTTATTATTTTAAGGATGTGTTTGAGTAATAATCAAATAAATAATGATTTATTTAATTATTAATGAGTGATTTAGTCAAATTTAACAAGGAATATTATTTAAATAAGGTTTAAATAATTATTCCTAGAAAATAATAAGATAAATAATAATTTATCTAATTAATTTTCCTTTTTTGGGTTAAATATGACCGGGAATATTAGTTAAACTATTGTTTAACTAGTTATTCCTTGAGGAAAATCAAACAAATATAGATTTATTTAATATTTCCTCATGGGGTTCCTATTTAGACCATAAAAAACTTAATAAAGGTGTTTTACTAAGTTAATTTTTATAGTGAAAGCAATTTTACTTAGTGTAAAATTGGTCTTACATGGTGTACTTAGGTCCATCTAATAGTAACAGGTTAGATGACCAAAAAATGGTGTAACATATTGCCCCCGAGCATGACTCAACTCAGATGCTCTAAACAAGGGTGACTAGATGATGCTGCCACACAAAAAAAGGTGCAATAGGGACTAGAAAAACATGAGCACAAGATGGTTACTCACAACGAAAATCAGCACGAGCATGGCAAGTATGGAGGCAAAATGGTGCCCCAAGTACAAGTGTTGCAAGTGAAGAAATTCGATTTTTAGGAGTGGTGAACTGACCCTTCTTGGAAAAAATGTGTCGTGTTGAAGTATAAAATCACAAAAAATGAACGGATACCCATTTGAGGGCTCGATGAGAGCTTTCCAACGGTATAGACAGTTTTTCAACCTGAGCTATGGTTTGGCTGCAGAAGAAGAAAGAAAAAATAGGGGTTTCTCTTTTAATAAGGCATTTTCCCTCCAAATTCACTCATTTGCAAATGGAGCTGTGGTGAATGTAGAGAGGAGAGAAGGCCCTAAATCTTGTGGTGATCGCAGTAGACAAACCGACCATTGGAATCAAGATTTGTTAGTTGCAGGTAAGAGGCCTAACCCTAATATTTCATTTAAGGGGATAAAAATTTCATTTTAGGCATCGAGAGCTCATGAATAGACGAAGTCACACTTTTTGGGGTCTATTCTGTGACCTGGGTAGTAGGTACTGGGTAAAAAACTGTGACCTATCCCAGGAAATGGCCTAGAAAGTGCGACCTATCAGAGAAAGGGGTTTTCAGTGCTATTTTTGGCTGAGATCTAGGATTTTTATGGTTGAGGGGCATAGGTTCCCCCAAGCATGTTGTGGTCATGCCAAAATTTATTTAGAAAAAAGGGGAATCTAAACACATTTTTATGATGTGGTGTGCCATTTTTTTTCATTATGGTTATGCAGTTCGAGAAATGGAATGGAGGATTACCAATATCTTTTGGTACTGCATATATGAATCAAATGGACTTTAAGTTTCTAGGTTGGCATACATGGTTTCACTATCCCATAGAGAGGATTTGGAGATAATGAACTAGTTCTCTCCTAAAAAACCCATAGGTTGGTCAACTACAATGTCTAGGGGACTGGGTTGCTGGTGTAAGATGAAGGAATTATGAGGAGTATCACCCCTAGAGTGATTTGAAGTGATATGGGACTCTATAGGTTCTTCTAAATGTGGAAGAATAATGGTACTAGAGTTGACATGACCAAATACACTAGGAGAGTTATGGAGAATCGCTTCTCCTGGTCTCTCAAATATGGGTGCCCCCTTACCCAAAAATTGGGTGTCAATGTAATGGCCACAAGGTGTATGTGGTTCGAATGCATGGGTTCGATGTAAAGGGGGAAAGATAAAGTCAGGGGTGGTAAATACTTCCATAATTTCGTCATCGTAATAGAATATGGGGTGACAGGTGGAAGAAAGACCACTTGATGCGGCGAAGCTACCTAACTCATCATCATGAAAAGATAGGTTCACATGTGCATCGTCACGAGGGGTAATGGGAGACAAAGCAGATAAGGGATCCACTGATGTTGAGCCCAAGGTGATCGCTGAAGGGAGGTCGAGCGAAACAGAAGGGGAAGGCTCAGAGGGAGCTTCCACCATGGATCTCATGAATGATGACAGGTAGTGGACAGTGGCAAAATACTCTGTCATTTTGACATCCGGAGGGGGGATGTCTATGGGAGTTGATGTGTCCAGTGGTTTTTCTGAAGAAAAACACGCAAATAAGGGAGCAGTGGACTCATTGCGCTTGGCTTTGAATTGGAGAAATGCCGCTAAATAGGTGTTGAATTCCTCGAGGTAGGGACAAATGTGGGTATAATGGCCATGGAGATCACACAAAGCACAGGGGTGGTTGGTGTGAATAGTATTGGGGTTCCTGGCTGCAGGGGAGGAAGGAATAGAGGTTTCCAGGATTGTAGACTCAGGGAACGTGAAATTAACTATGGGCTTGAGATGAGGCAACTCTGGAAAAGTATGGGTGGCATGAACGACAACATCACACAAAGCACGCTGGATGGTATGCTTTGGAGGCTGAGGAGAGGCAAGGTTTTTCAGGGTAGCCTTGTATTTATATGCATTATTACAAGCTTTTCCCTTCTTACTCGAAGCTTTCACAACAGGAGAGGGTTCCTATTGAGGTGGCTGAGGCACTACAGAAATGAGAGAAGTCATGGGGACCGGTTGAACCAGGTCAAAGAAATATAAGGTTTGGGTTGACTAGGTGGGGTAGCAGCTGGGGGATCGAGGTACCAGACGAGAAACCCTAAGATCAGGTTAGCAAGAGAGAGGTTAGCCATGACAGGTACCGTGTACACTCTAGGAGGGGGAGCTAGGAATGGTATCTGATCGGAGGGGTAATCGCCAGGTGGGACGTCTCCAAGATGGTTAAGGCTTGGAGGAACCATTCCAGGAGGGTAGAGAGGCTCATGGATACTAGATGTAGGTGAAGGGCTAGGGGGAGGAGGTCCAAAAGGCTGAATTGAAGGGCTAGGATTAAGTGGCAGAGGGCGAGGTTGCTGACTAGTCGAAGCAAGCTGTGTAAGGGAAGCCCAAGACGATTGCATCATGCAAACATTCGATAAGCTAGGATCAGAGACAAGAGGAGGAAGAACAGGGAATGTACCAAGCAAAGAGGAGTCTTTGTAGACTCTAGGTGAGACACTGGTCAAAGGATCTGTTGTAGCCACTACAACACCTCCAAAAATTCACCATCTAAAATTTTTTGAGCCCCCCTAAGCATCGAAAAGCTAAGTCAAAACCTAAAGTTCAAGTCTGTTTCAGGAAAATCCTTAAGTCACTGAGTCGCAGTATATGTTTTTTTCCAATTTTTGACCTAGCAAACTTGAGACCTATCAAGTCACCAGGTCGTAAAGTCCCAAATCACACTCAAACTTCAAAATCAAGACCTAGCGACCTTGCGACCCCGCGACCCTCCAAGTCGCAAGGTCGCAAGGTCATGAGGTTGTGCATCTTTTAAGCGTTAGATATTTCGACCCAACTACCTCATTAATTACCCGCATGTGTGACCCTTTTATAAATAGAAGGGTCGCTAAGTCGCATTTCACCCACATGACGGAGAGCAAAAAATGCTTCTGACAGGCCAACTGGAGCGCGATTTTCTCAGGTAAGTTGCCTAATCCTCCTAATGTTTCTATTTTTTCTATTTTTTTCCCCTTTCCACTTACCTTAGCCCTTTTTAAGCCATCTACCATCTCCCATTTCAGATCATTTTGAACCTGAGCTTTGTCCAGTTATCCAAACCATAGCTATTCCTAACAGAAATTTATAAATGGAGCCAACCAGCCTCCCCTATGTCTGTCTCTTTCCCCAATAATCACTTCATCCTCATTTATGGGTTTTCCTCACTCAGTCCTTGTATTTTTTTAAGTTAAAAAAATGAAGCAAAGGACAACACCACCGTCAAAATCTCCTGGGCAGCCCTAGCGCGACCTCACGACCCCGTGACCCAGCGACACCAATCACTAAGTTGCTAAGTCACATCCTGCTCAAAACTGGATGTTTGCAACCTTACAACTCGGTGACTCAGTCGCAAGTTGCTAAGTCGCAAGGTCGCACCCTGATGAATTGTTAAAACTTTGCGACCCAGCAACCTCGCGACCTTGTCGTAGGGTCGCCAAGTCGCAGGGTCGCTCCCTTCTAAAAGTTTAAACCTCTACGACCCAGCAACCCAAGAAATAGGTTGCTAAGTCACAAATCCACCCTTTCCTATATTTCTGTTGGTCAGAGTTAAAAGCAATACCTAGGCATTTATTATTATGGCATTTGTCTTATCCTGAGACTATTTTATGAACATGCTAGGGAACCTCGAAGAAGAGTTAGAGTGCATCTCCATCTCTTTAGCCTCAAGTGACATGGGACCTCCATTACTTCGCAAGAAAAAAAATAGCCGAGAGATAGAAATCACAGAAGGTGAAATTCCAATGTCTCCTCCCTCGATCTATGGGGACACCGCATGTACATTTAGTAGAGGAGAAAGCATGAGTTGGTATCAAGTATACCAAGAACTCTCCCAACCAAAATTTCTAGAGGACCTCCCTGACCGACAAGTATATGTACAATTTAAGAGGTTGAAGCTTCACTAAGTAGGTTCCCACCCAG
This sequence comes from Pinus albicaulis, assembly GCA_034641835.2. Lineage (NCBI taxonomy): Eukaryota > Viridiplantae > Streptophyta > Pinopsida > Pinales > Pinaceae > Pinus > Pinus albicaulis. The sequence continues at coordinate 1,235,932,509 of CM076580.1, forward strand.
ATATATTCCCATGTGCGGAAATGATTGAATGGATCATACAGAAAATCGACCCCAGGAAGTGGGTAATTCGAGACTACGACGGAAAGGCTTTTTAAAATCTAAAAGGCTCATATGCAGAGTATTATTACACACTTCTATAATGGGAACATACATTCATAGAGGAATGGTCCACCACCCATGTGGTCTCCGTAGCAGAAACCCTAAGAGGATGGTGGGAAGAACCTGAGAAGTTCAAGATCAAGAAGGATCAGGAGTACCCAGTAGCAGGCCTTAGAAAGGTATACAAGCTAGTGGCAGTTATGCTTTGCAAGATATATGGTCGTCCCAATGCCACCACATTCAGTGGTACTTGGGTATCCCTAATGAACTTTGTCACTTTATATGGCATCCATTTCAATTGGGCCAACTTACTAATGGTGGCTCTCAAAACAAACATATCTGCAGCACTGGCACCAGAGGAGGGATACTCGTCTGAATTTTACATGGTCTCCTATCTATTGGATGTAGTTTTTTCCAGGTGCTACTTTGAGGGATGGGCTCACAACTGGGATCAAGAGCAAGCACTCCCAATTCACAAATAATTTCAGGTATTCTGGGACTCTAAATACAAGCAAGATATAGAGTCAATCTCACAAAATTTCATCCCTACACTCTATGGGAAATTGTTCGGTCAGGATACCCCATGCATGTCCTGGCAAGCCATGGAAACATTAGTCAAGGTAGCACATTGGTTTCCATTTGAATAATACACCTTTATTCGAGTCTTCAGTTCATTCAAGACTCCCCATGCTCTACCCCGGTTCATCACTGACAAGATGCTTCTTCAGGAGGTATGTTATCAAATGACTTCTAGCTTCTCAAAGGTCCTTACTAAAGGTAATAAAAAGTTGTGGCCTACATTTCCACCCACCATCGGTGCTTACACAGTCAAGGATTTCAGGGAGGTAGAGGCGGAAACTGAACAAATCAAAGGATTCTTCTTGGGGCCTTTGTATCACGAGACATATGATCCTGAGAGGATCATCCCTGACCACTGCAAATGGGCCAAGTTCAAATGGAGCTACCAACACACTGAACGCCTATCTGAGGATGTGAAAAGAAATTGTTATAACAGGCATAGGTAACTCGCCCCCGGAGCATGGTCCAATTTTGAAGATCAAGATGATCATACTCTAGAGGAAAGAATCTGCGAGTTGGGAGGTGCCTCTTCTTCCCACACCAAGAAGCCCCGAACTAGCACATTCCACAACTCTGCCACCCAATAGAAAGGAAAGGAAGTAGAAGCTCATCTAGAAGATGAAAAGAAAGCAAAAGAAGATGAAGATAAGCGTAAGAAAAACCTGAAGGCAGAATAGATAAAGAAACAAGCGAACGACGCCTGGAAAAAGAGGGAAGATCAGGAAGCAAAAGCAGAAGTGGAAGGACAACTCAAGAAAAAATTGGATCAGGTGCAGGCCGAATGAAAAATTAAGGAAGAAGAGGAAACAAGAGTAGAAGTTGAACGAAAAAGGGAGGAAGAAGAAGAAAAAAAGGCAGAAATAGAGCGCAAGAAAAAGGCATAGCAGGATAAGGAAAAGGTGGAGCGGTTATTGAAAGAGGAAGAAGAACAAAAGAGAAAAAAGGAAGAGGATCATGGATCAAAAGACATTGAAACATCTCCTCCAGTAACAGGAGTAAAGACTGAGCTGCCACCCATCGAAGTACCTGCAATTAACATGCATTTTTCACTCTTAGAGTCGGGCTCCTTTGAAGGACAAGAAGAGGAGGTGTTCAACATGACGAGGCTCACTTATGATTAGTTCACCTTCAAAATCTGGTAGGAAAAAAGGAGATGCCTAGCACGGAACCCTGCCACCCCATTCGCAGCCGTGAGGGAAAAGGACATAGTCCTAGACACAAGGACTAACCCATTGATGATAGCATCAGCTGACACTAATTTTTCCGTAGCCTTAGAAGAAAATGTGAGCTGGATGAGTAGGGAAATCCTCTCCCTACAAAATAGGTTACAGGACTCTGAACAAAGGGAAGCTAGGTCGGAGCAAGAAAAGAGAGCATTAAGGGAAGAAATCCAACATCTGCAGGGAAAAAAACACTTTTATTAATGAAGTACCGCTTACCTTCTAGAGAGATTTGGTGACGCTGGAAGCCACAATGAGACAAGTTTACGGGGAGATGTTCACCATAAAACAGACGATCGCACCCTTACTTAGAGCCCAAGTGGAAGCAAAGAAGAGAAACGAGCAATTGAAAGAGGTGTCCACTGCCTTGGAAAAAATAATAGAATGGACAAGCAGGTATCCACAGGCTCTAGAAACCTTGCCCAAGAAAGATTGGATTCACACTCAGAATGACAAGTTCCAGATTCGTATGAATATGCAATCTAAGGAGAAATTAGTTAAATATCTGGAGAACGTGATGATCGCATATGAGCATTTGATCAATGGCATTGACTCAATGCATGAATTGCACCATATTCCTTCTCTAGGTGCACTGAACGAGGAAAAGACATGGGGACAGGTAGATCAAGAGATTCAGGCATTTCTACAACCTATCAGATAAGCTGCCACTACACCCGATCTTCCCACATCACAGGAAAACTTGGTTACGTTCGTCGTAATGCCAGTTTGGATTTACACCAAAATGGCTTCCTTATCTAACTAGGTCACAATCAAGAGAGAAACTTTGATTCCAAATGCCTTATAATTCCTGCATCGGTTAAGGGAAGATACTCCTCTAATCTCCCCAGTCGCTGCAAATTATCGTGCCTAGAAAAATTTCCTCAAAGGGCAACAAGTTGATGTTCTCAACCTCGAAATCGCGCGCATGCCTCCATGATCAGATTGCAAGGCAAAGTCCACAGGAGGGGTCATCGGTTGTGCCTTCCACGATCAAGTCGTAGGTCGCACTATCCAATCATGTCGTAGGTCACATCTTTCATTCAGGTCACAAGGCAGCCCAACAAGCAGGAAGGTGAAGAGTCAAGGCCCCCAAGGGTCAATTTTGTCTTATATATACCCCATTCAGGGACTTATACCATGACCTTTTTTTTGAACTCCAAAAGAGAGAAAAGAGTTTTAAAGCATTAAATGACCTATTATGAATGAATACAAGCATTTGTTTTAAATCAACTATTGGATCCGATGGAAATCAATGTGTCAACACTATGAGTATTTCTTCGTATATGTCTAATATATTATGATTAATTGATCTACATTTTGTGATTATAATATTTATGCATTTCAGCTTGCTGTATGTGTATATGATGGTATGTTATTTACATAGGATATTTTAGTAACTTTATTATTGACATCTATCTCATTCACGAAAATGCCCAGTACGCATAAGTTGTTCTTACTAGGTAGAACTGTTTCTCCTATGGTTTGAAAAATCTTACAAACACCACCTTAATGATATGTTGCTAACAACATCTCCTTTAGTTGCATGTTTTCTTTTATACGTTGCTATTTGTAGTGTTCATGCTCATTGACAATCATCGATATCTGTCTTATATCATTCGAAAATTGTACACCTTTTAACTCTACAGGGATCATTTGTGTCCAGAAGAAGGAGTATTTAGCAGTAGCTGGACCCACACCCTGGATGAGATCCCCATCAAAAGTGGTTCAGAGTCTAATTGGGACTTTCTACCGAGGAGATCCCCTAGTGTTGGTCGAACAAATTTTCCCGTTAACATATTTTGGGGCTAGAAGGAGGGCTTGATGGAAGCCTCCCAACAAACAAGTAACATCCCATTACAAACTCCCCAAGGGGAGACCATAAGTGACAATACCAGCCCTCCCCCATTGGAGAACTCCCAGAAGGAGGAGGAAGTTCCCCCTTTCTATTCGATTACTTTGGCCCAACTACGGGCCCTGCACCCTATCACCTGTGAGCTTGTCTAGGGATTATAGCAAGCCCCAGTCACTAATTCCTTGGCTAATCCCAGAACTCCTATAGCTAATCATACGTGCCAAGGAACCCTTGTCAATACCCTTCCTCAGCTGGTGGGTCTTATGATCGAAGATTATGTAGATTCAGTTGAATGAAATTTTGAAGCCCCCCCAGATAGCCCTGAGGAAGGGGGAGAAGGCGGCCTCGAAATCACTGAACCTCAACCTAACACCAGCCCCCAACTTGACCATACTGTGCATGATAACACGCAAGCCAATAACCCAAACAGGGGAGGAGCAAAAATAGGCGCAGGTAACAGAGGCAGGGGAGGCCAAGGCCATGGGCAAGGCCAAAATGCTGAACACCCTCACCAAAACCAGAATTGGTTTCCTTTTCTTTACAATTGGAGAAACATCAGAAATATAGCAAACCATGGAGAAAACCAAGACATGCATTCCTGCCATGAGGGCGAGGCCTCCGAGTCTGGCACGGGTAGTGAATCCGAACATGAGAGGGGATGTGTGTACAAACCACGCCACCAACAGGCCAGAATTGTACAACCATTAGCTTGGATGGCTCAGTCTCCCTTAGGTATCCAAGGTCCCCTCCATGACATGCCCCGACATCCTGAAAAAAACCTCCCTAAGTTTGACCCCGAGAAAGGTGCTTTGGTCGAAGACCACATCAGCAACTTTTACCTGTCTTTACAGATGATGAGAGTGCAATATGAAAACGTAGCATGCTGCCTTTTTCCCCATACTCTTGAAAATAAGGCTGTGACATGGTATAGGTCTCTCCCCGTTGTTGGACATATGATGCAATGTGTTGTCCTTGATGGCAACCTACTTGATGAAGTTGTCCTTGATGGCAACTCTCTGACAAAGGATGCAGATAATGACTATATGAAGAACTCATAAAATCCTCAGTAGCTCTATACAAGTAGATTATTAGAATAAATGTGTTCAGTATGACATGAATAATGTTGACCAAAATTCTATGAGAAGGAGCTTTGATTTGAGTGATAAACTGTGTGTTAAGGGTTGTAGAAATTCCTTGCATACAAGAAGGAATTTAGTGTTGTTGAGTAATTGTAACAAGGATGAATACCAATGGTCAAACCAGAAGAAATTGAATATGTTGGAATTAATATCACAATGACTCGACCTTGGAGTGAGCAAGAAAGGGCTACGTGAGGAATATTAAATCTTGTGTGAAAGTGTATTCCCGGAACCCATGAGCCTGCATTTCCCGTAGACAGATTGACACACATTTATTTTGTAAGAAGGTGAAGTCGGTGGTTGGAGAATCGTGGTGGAGTCACAGAGACACTTTCACTCTGTCAAAATATTGGGATATGGCAAAGATTAATGGAATATATGAGCGGAACCTTGAAGGCGGTAAAGAATCATTGCGAGGGGGCATGCCAAAGTTTTCCACCATACTCCAGGAGCCTCTGCAATGACATCATGCGGCAAGGCGGTTTATGGTTTTCATCGCACGACCTCTACGGATAAGCGGTATTTTCTGGTTGGGGAGCGATTCCATAGAGTGCTCGACACGTGGAGAGGTGGACCCCTGGAAAACCGCCGCTCACTGCGCACCATCGCGCGTTATTATTCGACCCAGGATGCCTAGCGATATTGATACATACCATTGATCTAGGAAGATGTCATCAGATGGTGGCTGTGTTCGGAAGGTGCACGAAGGATAACACAAGTACAGCACGCCATCGCGCATTATTTCCCATGCAGGTTGCCCAAGCGATATCCATCGGATTGGATGTTGCAGCGTGACAGAACGTGAGCCCTTCAATCGGGTCGATTTGTTAGCGTTGGGCCCCAACTTAATTTATATTGCTCGTTGTTAAGGTCTATTTAAAATCCATTTGATAAAATGATGGGATATTAATATAAAGTTATTTTATATAAATTACCAAAGGGTGTAGATAATGTTTATTTATCAAATTCCACGAATTTGATAAATAAAATTCCAATAAAAGAAGGAATACCATCAGCGTTTGGTGGTTTTTGTCTCATGGTTTTACTAAAGGAAAAAAATATATAAGGAGAAGAAGAATATAGTACGTTTTGTGCATGGAGAAGGGTTGTTAATAAATAAATCTCTTTAAGAGATATTTTCATAGATGATGCACCTATGGAAATGATCTAGAAATGATGAATCTCTACGATGATCGGCAAAAGAAATGATGAAGTCCAGTCTGAAAATCGGATGAAAAATGGCCCACAAGGTATGTTGTGTGGAATCTGTTGGATCCAGTATGAAAATTGATGAAATGTGGTCCATAGTGGTTCTGAGGGTCGAAGCCTTCAGTGAGGGGGTTGGAGCTCCCTTCCAATGGTAGCTGGTAAACGAGAGCAGGGGGTAGTAGCTTCCTTCCAGGAAAGGCTGGTAAACAAGAGAAGGTTGCAGCCTTCTACAGGTGGGTGCCTGCGTGCTGTTATGAGTCTGCACCAGTACAAAATTGTAAGAATTTTTCTTTATAATAAATATTGAAGACAGAGACGACAGCAGCGGTGGTTTTCTCCCGAATTGGGTTTCCACCTTAAATACTGGTGTTCATGTGTGTTGCTTATGTGTGATGGTTTATTCTGTTATTTCTCCACATGCTTACTGCTTACTAAACATCTGATGAATGAATGATGCAATGATCTCAGTTAGGAATTAAATGTATAATAAGATCTCTGTACATATGCAAGTTTTCTTAAGGATATCCACAGTTATATGTGAGTTGGTTTCAGTAAAGTAACGTATGGGTTTAAGAGAAACAAAAAGTGAAAAAAATTTCAGTTAGCTCTAAATACTGATTCACCCCCCCCCCCCTCTTAGTATTTTTTCCCAACAGCCATCGCTTCTATCCCTTCGTGGGAACAATTCCGTCGTACCTTCTTGCAAAAATTCTCCGAAGATAAAACCCCTTCAATGCTCCTCACAGAACTCAGTACGTTGAAATGTTAGAAGAAGGAGAAGGTCAAGGACTTCAATCAATGTTTCTCCACTATATTGAGTAATTTCCCTCCAAAAATGGCCTTAGATGACTCCATTACTATTGACTACTACACTAGAGCGCTCCCACGGGATATTGCTATGTTCGTGAAGCACGAGGCTAAAGCTACATTGACAGCCAACTATACTACCACCCTTACTATCAAAAAGGACATGCTATCCATAGGTGCCATTGAACACGAAGGGTAGGATGATCTAAAAAAAACCATGAAGAGAACCCAATCCTCCGACCACAAAATTGGAGACAAAGATAAGGACCCCTTCGATTTTGAAAGTATTACAAAATCCCTCAAGTTGCTGACCAATGAAGTCTCTGACCTGAAAAGGAAAAACAATGATTCTGCCCTAGCTACTAAAACACAAAAACCTTTCTTTAGAAAGAATAACCCTGTCATGAATTGGCCCTCGTCCAGCTCAAGTGCAGGTCTTAATGTGGAAGAAATTGGCAAAGGAAATTTCTGCTCTTTTCATCAAGCCACTCACTCAGAAAAGACTTTCCCCCAATGGATTAATAGCATGACAGCGGTGGTGAACCAACTTCTAGAAGATAAAACCCTCGAAAATATGCAGGAGGAGGATATTTTAGACGATGAGGAAAATCCCCCCCAGATGAAGATATGGGCTCCATTGTCCTCGCTTTCAAAGTCATACGCGGATAGTCTCCCCTTCCCACTTTCGGGATAAACCTAACTAATGACCCTAAATCAAAACCACCTTGAAACTACAGCTTGAGGAGAAAAGGCCCGGTGCCTAAACATTTGTTCGAAGAGAAAAGAAAAGCTTTCTTGAGGAAAATCCTACCCCCGAACACCGAAAACAAGGACAAAACTCCTGAAAAATTTAGTCCGCCTACTCCCCGAGAAATCCACAAGACTAAAACTTCCATAGTTTCCCCTAAGAACACCACCGAGCCCACCTCACCCACAGATTCTGGGTATAACATTATCGAGGACATGAAGAAGACCAAAGCCAACATATCTCTCTAAGAGCTCGCCCGCATTGCTAACTAATGAGAGCTCATTCTTAAAGCCTTTTCCAATCGACCGGCAACCAAACCCATAAGCATCATGTCTACCCAAACTTCTACTAGTCCCCAGTCCATTGTGAATGCCGTAAATGCCAACTCCAGGGGAACCACACCACCTTTCCTCCTTTCCTTCGAGATTTTTAACTTTAGTGTCCACAATTGTCTCGTCGATTCTGGTGCATCCACGAATTTTATGCCCTTATCCATGTGCAAGAATTTAAACATCCACCCAAAGAAAACCGATGCTAGAATTATCCAGCTCGATAGATCTCAAGTCCCCGTAGTTGGCGAACTAAACAACATTACTATCCGCTTATTGTCTGACTCCAGAGTGCATCAATGCATCGACATTGTAATTTTTGATATGCCTGAAGCCTATGGCCTTCTGTTGAGCAAAGATTGGTCTAGCAAGCTCCAGGGGTACTTCGCCACTGACTAGTCCCACCTTTGGCTCCCGTACAAAGGCAGGAACAGCCAAATATGGATAGAGAGTGAACCATACATGAAACATACTATGAATGACTTGGATGCAACTAACGAACCGGTCAGTTTTGCGCAAGAAGAGCTCGGTATGTGTTTCTTAGAGTCCATCTTTGGTTGTTATCAAACTTTCCAATCACCAATCACCCAAGACATTCAGTCTGAACTACTTCTGGTTGCTGAAAACTCCCTCCCATCCAACCGAGACTCTTCAAAAACTAGTGCCCCTAGCACATCTCCAATAAGCACAGATCACCTCATCCAATCAGAAGATGAAACTTGGACCTTATACTATGATGGTTCCAAAACCCAAGACGGGGCTGGCACGGGCTGCATCCTGCTAGACCCGCAAAAGAACAAATTTCTAATTTCCTGCTAGTTAGAGTTTTAGTGCACAAATAATACAGCTGAGTATGAGGCATTGATACTGGGACTCCAAAAGTCCATAGATCTAAAAGTCTGTTGTTTGAAGGTAATTGGTGATTCTGAGAATATCACTCGTCAGGTACGCAATACCATCCATTGCTTGTCTCACCATTTGAAAGGTTACCAGCAAGAGGTATGGTGCTTAATCTCATCTTTCGATGCTTTTGGTATTAAATCTGTACTTAGAATGCATAATTTAGTAGTCGATACACTTGCGAACATTGCCGCTAGGTTCACCCGACTTAGAGATGGATTTTCGATTGAAGTTTTATATAAGCCATCCATACCAAACAATATTACTAATTTACACGTTTTTAATGATGACCAACAGGTACTGGATTTCATGCTCAACACAGATATATTCAAAGATGCAGTTATGGTAGAAGAGGATCATGATCGGGCTTTGCAAGAGGAACTAAAAAATAAAAAATAAAACCCCATACCCAAAGGGGTCGTGTCACTCGAAAATTTGTTCGACTTACAAAACCATTTCCGAGGGCCCCCAAATACGAAGGTGCAAAGTTCCACGTTAGTACTGTTAGCCACCAATAAAATTTGTTATATCAAAAGGTGGCTAAAACTTTTTGGACCCTTCAAGGAAAAAAATTTATTGCTAAAATGTGTTGGCTATTGAAGGCTCTTGAAGGCCTCATGCCTTTGTCCAAATCTTCACTGCTGTTCCCATTTTATACTCAGAAATTCTGCTGATTTCATGAGAAAACACTGCTGCAAAATCATCATTTTTTCCCCTTCCTCCACTCAAAACTAACCTTAATCTTGCTCCCCTTTTTCTCCATAAAACTCCTTTATTTTCATGATTCCTCTTCTTCTATTCATGAAGATCATTTTCCATAGTTTAAAACTCATTTTTAAACTGTGTTGCAACCCCCAAATCCATTGAAGAACTCTGAAAAATTTCATAAAGAACATTTTTTTATTACTAAGGACTTAAGTCCCCTTGGGCTAAGCCTAAACCACTTCCCCATTATATGCCCTGGTGCTAGAACCAAGTGATAACCCTTTTCAGCGCTTATCGCATCACAAACATCCAAGCGTGCAAGTCTTTTTTCCATTTACAAAAACTCCGATGCGATTAAGCCCCTCCTCTTTAACCCCCGGTCATATGATTCTCCATATAACCCATGGCCCCGCAGACGGGTGCCAAACCATATCGAGAAATTAATATTTCACCCCCCCGTGCTATAAACCTTTTTTTATATAAAAATTGTCATTTTTATTATGTCCTAAGGTTTTCCGCTGGTGCAAACTTCAAGTCACTCTCCACCGTCGATCGAATTCGAAGATCGACGGCGCGCATTCCATCGCCCTAGTTGTCCCCGCCAACTGCTCACCGTTGCAAAACCATGCGGTATCCATCACACTGATTTTAAGAGTGGGGCATTTTCTTTCATTTTGCAGCGATTCCATACATCAGCTAACACTTGGCTTGAGCACTGTTCACAAAACCACCGCTCATCACACGTTAAAGTTCGGATGTGGACTCGGTGCGATATTGGCATCCACCATCCGATCTGGAGCTGCTCATCAGACGGTGATCGCTCTCTGAAGGAGCCCAAAATTTAATCGGGATACGGTGCGATCATAAGAGCATCCCCACCGTCGATCTGATCTGCAGATCGACGGCTCACAATTCATCACCCTGATTCCCCCGCTTTGAATTTTCGCCTCCACCCCCGACTGTCGATCTCTGCGTGATCGACAACTCCAATTTGATTCTTTCCCCTCGTTTCCTTTTGAATCATTATAATCCATCTTAACCGTTGGATGATGCCATCCAATGGCCACGCTCACTTCACATGTCCTCTGAAGAAATATAAACTATACATGCAGGATTTTCTAATGTTTTTTGTATTATGCAAGGTTTAAATGTTTTTTCTGCCATATCTGAAGGAAATTCAAAGGTAGAAGGCTGACGATCCTCTCACCTTTGACTCACTAGAGGAAATCATTCACAGGGTTCAAAATCCATGTTTCATCAAGCATCCATGAAGCATTGATGCAAAATAACCCCTGCATTTCCCTCCACACCAGCAAAGCACAGTCAAAGAGTATCAGTGCAGAAAATCACAGATATGCCAGAACAAAAGAATGAAGATAGGCCTTCGGGGATTACATCTAAGATGGTTTATCAAAAGCCTAATCCCCGATTAAAACACAGTTAAAGGAATAATCATAAAGGTTCATCGAACAGAAGACCTCCACCACCACATTTTGAGGCAAATTGATTCCTCCCAGCTACCACAAAGCCACCTGTGTCTCGAAGCATTCAACCAGAGGTCGAATTTATTTATCAGGACCAGATATCTGCCTCATAACAGAGCCAAAGGATAACTTCTACAGATGAACTAATGACAAAATATCAGCAGAGTAAATTCGACATCACACAGAGCCTCAAAGGTCAAAACGAGCTCCCACTGAGCTTAAATATTTATGTAAATCATTTAATACAGAAGACACCTATGTGAGTTTCTTCATCAAGCCCCCAAAGGCTGAGAAACCATTAATTCTATATTAATTATCTTTAGAGATATTTTATCATATCTCACCTCCTCATTCTTCTATATATACTTTTGCAGAAGATGAGTGAGGGGTTGGTTGATTAGGTTGCTGAACATTGTAATGTAATTGAGCTGGAAACTTCTGATTGTAAATAGTATTCACTGGCTCTTGGAGCTCTGCTTGTGATAGATAAGTTAGGCTAAGATGAGGAGATGATTTCTAAACTAAAGCATTGGACTTAAAGCTGTAACTGGTTTGGAGCATCAATACAAGCTGATTTAAGGGATCCTGGTCTATGTTGACGGTGATGTTTTTTCTCATTGTAACTTGTTATTTTATTTCTGTTTTCACTGTGTTTCATCTTCTCTTATAAAGAATAGCATGCATGGAGTTAGGACCTACTGTATATCAGTACCCTTATCTGACTGAAAATCTTTACTTGAATGTTTACTTCTAAACTGTGTTATTTAGGAATGATTTAATTCAGTTTAAGCATAGGAAATCTAGCATTCCCTCATCTTATTGTCTTAGCTGAATGTTATTCTTAAATTTTATTTTCAGTATATGTTTAGTGAAGATGAACTCAAGAAGATATGGTGAGCCATGGTCCCATTTTTATCCCACAGACTGTCTAAATGTTTCCCTTGGAAAGTATTAAAAGTTGGCTAGTTTAAAAGTACTTACCAGATCTTAGGCCATTATGTGTTATCTTTGTGTTTGTCTTGAAAGTAACCAAGTAAAGAAGTGCTAGGAGAGGATTTGTGGTGAGTCTAGCCCACTATTTTCTACTCTAACAGTTGCCTTCAAGTTTCCCTTTGTTTGTACATATTTTCTATTGAAAGTGTGTCAAAGGCTGGCTAGTTTAAAAGTACTTTCCAGATCCTGGGCTACTCTTTGTTCTGCATCTGTTTAATTTTCCTTCTTATTGTATCATTTCATTCCATAAATCAAAATTCAAAGAGATCCTTATACATAGATGACTCACCCCATGGACCACTCTTGCCTCTTTCTATCCCAATTAAACCCTATCATGACTCCATAGCCCAATGGACTAAAACCTGCAATTATCTATCTTTTTGGGCGAAGCTTACTCTGATTGCTTGCAACTTCTCACCTTTGGAACTCTTTGCATTTAGAGCTTTCCACCTAAAATAGTAATCATGCTCAACCATCCAAAAACAAAACAAACCCCTGGCCTTCATATCTAGCCTACTATCATTATCCCAAAATTCAAAGACAATTCCATCTTTGTACTTATTGGAGAGATCCCTCTCTGGATTCAGGAGGGCTAGATCCTAGAATCCCAAAGTGGTTGAAATGATGTTGTTTCTATGATTGGACTTTGCCAATCTTGCTAATTACAGATTCCTAACATTTCTGGCGACTCCGCTGGGGAATTACTTCCTTTAAAAACTTCATAAAATCTTGTGAGTAAAAGCAGCCTTTTCAAGCACTACCAAGAAATGGTAATCATGATAAAACTTGCCTGAATCAGTGAAAAACTAGGAAAACCCTAGGATTCTCATAATTTTTTATCTAACCTTGGAAAATCAGTTGGCTTAGCCATAAGAGTAGACTTTCTTTGTCTCATGACCGTAGCTAAGTTTTGAAACAAATTTAGGACATTCTTAGAAACCACACAACTAAAAAATAACTCAAAAAACACAAAAATATTTCAGATTTGTATTCAATAACCATGGTGGTGGACCATAAAACCTTTTACCTCCTTAGGAGCTAAAAAATTCCACTTGGAAACTCCACAATACTTATTAGACCTTAAGAATCCACTGGGAAGAACCCTCATCATTGTAACATTATTCAAACTCAGTTAGAGGACTGTAGGATTGAAATTTTTGTAAACAGATTAGTTAAACTTTCAAAGATTGTCATACCTGGTTGAAATTTTCTTGTTTATTTGGGTCTGAAAAACATAGCATAGTGGCTCCTAGAAAGATTCACACTAGAGCCTATCCTGACCCTGATCCACCTGAGTTAGTTGATAACCCAGAAAGTATCCTTAGGAAGTCTCCTAGGATTAAATTATCAACTATTTTCAAATCACCCTTGAGAGCTAGTTCAGTTCCCGAAAATCTTACAACTCTACAACAATCACAAGATGACTTAGTAAATCCATTTAGAACTAGGTCATTTGATGATATAATCCAGCTAGATTCTGAGTCTTCACTTTCATCCTCGGAGACAAGTGAACATCCTGGTAGTAGAGAAACAACACCTCCTGATTTGAATTTCCTTCATAACCTAGGTATCTCTCATCCAAGATCAGCTCAGCAATCTACTCCTGGTCCATCCACTTCTGCTTACCCTACATCCATTGTTCAAACCACTCCATTCCAGCCCACTTTCCCTTTTGTTAATCCACCTCTTGTGAATCCACCCCCACCTCATATCATGGCAACCTGGTATGCTCCCTTAGTCCTTCCTGCACCCTTAGTCAATCTTCCACAGGACTATCAATCCAAAATTCCATTATATGATGCCAGTAATGCTACAACTACATCACAACATGTGGATAAGATGAATGACTACTTTGACAGAAATGAAATTGATGATGATTCTTTCAAACTCAGATTATTTGCTCAAAGTCTGGGGAGAAGTAAGAAAATGGTTTAAAAGCTTAACCCCCCACAGTATAAATGATCTCCAAGCCTTCCATCAAATATTCCTAAACAAATGGGAAGTGAAAAAGAATCCTCTCCAAATCCTCTCTGATTACAAGAACCTCCACAGAAACACCAGGGAAAGTGTACAAGCTTATTGTATTATATTTAACAGTGTATATAATGCACTTCCCCTAGATCTGAAGCCTCCACAAGGCGCAACATTGAACAAATTTCCTGAAGGATTAGATCTTGAAATGACCTATCAGCTAAGAGAGAGAGACCCTGCAACCCTTGAAGATATGCAAAAGGAAGCTCTCGCTGTGGAAGTTAATTTAATAGAGGAGAGAGTGAGAATGAAGAATGAGAAGAGAGTGTCCTTCAAATAGGAATCTACACCTTCTACTTCCAACTCAAAGATGGAGAGAATGACGAAGGAGATGATGAAAGATATGAGCATAATTAAGAGAGCACAAGCAAGCCAAAACCAAAATACTCCTCAAAATAGAAATCAGAACCATAATTAGAATTTTAGAAGAAATCAACCTCCAAACAAACCTAGGGAAGATGATCAATAGATCACTCCTCCTTTCCATCAAAACTACGTAAGTGAGGTTGATGAAATAGATGAGAAGGTAGAGGATGATGATATTAATATGTTGGGAGTAGATGAGGATGACTTTGAAGTCCATTATGATAGAAAACAAGGTCTTTACACACCTTATGATGATAGAAGAGATGATGATGAAAGTTATTATCAAGACACGGAAAATGTCATCATAGAGTCTCAAAGAGAATATGAACTTAGAAGCAAAACCAGTCAACAAACTCCCAACAACAAAACCTCTAACAAATATTCACAAAAAAACACTACAACCAAACCTAAAGTTGTCAAACAAAAGGACAAAACAATGGCTGTAAATTCTGATAAAGGTAAAGAGAAAGGCACCCAAAACAATGAAAAACAGAGTGCAGACATTAGTAGTACTAGCACTTCATCTAGTACTCCTGTGAAAACCATTTTCTCAAATATAAATAAAACAGATCAGCAAGCTGATTTTGCTGATAGGGTGACAACTAATAAGGCTGAGACCATCACTTCAAAGAGTCAAATTCCTTTTAGCCTGGAGCAGGAAATTTCAAAGATCAAAATTTATGTTCCCTTGACTGAGTTGGCTACCCAACATGTATATAGGACCCAAATTTTGAAGGCTTTAAACATAGAAGAAAATGAGGACATATTCAATCTTACTGACGACCAACCAGAGCTTATTTTTGGTCCAAAGATTGAAGGTATGTATCAAGAGGGACTTGTTCCTCATTTTTATGTAAGTTTAAACGTTCATGACAAAATTTTACACAACGTTATGCATGATTCTGGGGCTTCTCATAATTTAATGCCTAAAGCTGTGATGGAGAGCCTTGGTCTAGAAATCACCAGGCCTTATAAATACCTTTACTCCTTTGACTCGAGCAGAGTAAAATGTTTAGGATTAATCAAAGACCTCTGTGTTAACTTAGCCTAAATTCCAGCCAAATGTTTAGTCATGGATATTTTTGTGGCTGATGTGCCCCCAAAGTATGGAATGTTATTATCTAGATCTTGGGGGGCTAAGTTACAAGGGACTATGCAAATGGACATGA
The DNA here is from genome assembly GCA_034641835.2 of Pinus albicaulis. NCBI lineage: Eukaryota > Viridiplantae > Streptophyta > Pinopsida > Pinales > Pinaceae > Pinus > Pinus albicaulis. The sequence goes on from CM076580.1 coordinate 1,235,948,139, forward strand.
CCTATGCGACTATCCCTATTTTCAATCATAATAGAAGACTTTACAGGGAGTCCCATATGAAATACATAGTTACAAGTCAAGACAGACCACAAAACTCTCCTCTATATTCTGTAAATACAAGCCTTGATTCTTTTATTATGTTTAATGATGAAACATTTAGTGAACAAGTGGCCTTGTCAGATCTAATGACGAATAGAGAGGAGGGGAAAGATAACATAGAAGTGTTAAAGTAGTTTGCTACTGTTGAAAATTCTAGCAAACTAAACGCAGGTCTTGAACTACAAATTATGTGTCCCTTGCTTCTGAACATTGAGAGTCAAGAAATTATCCCTCAAATAAATGAAAATCTTGGGGAATAAAAAAAAATAAAACTAAGTGCTGAGACTCCACAACAACCCTTGAGCACGTTAGTTGAAGAGGACAGTAACCAGGATGAAACCAAGAACAATCCTCTGTGGAGTATGTATTTTGACGGGTCATGCACTAGAACTAACGCCGATGTAGGTGTCTGGATTACCAACACTGAAAACAACCACGCAAAAATCATTTCCTGCAAATTAAACTTTTAGTGTTCCAATAACATAGCAAAATACGAATCCCTTCTCTTCGGCTTATGTCTGTTGAAAAAGCTAGGAGCTAGAAGAATCAATGTGTATGGGTATTTAAAGTTAGTCATTAGGCAAGTCAATGGGGAGTATAACACAAATCATCCTAGACTTAGAGCCTACCAAAATGATGTCATGGACTTTTTAAAAACATTCGAGGAGTCCAAACTATTTTTTGTCCCAAGGAAAAGAAATATTGTTGCCCACAATTTATCCTTTGCAGCTAGAACATTCTTAACGTCATATGAAACCAAAGACTGCACAACTTAGATAAAATTTAGACCAGCCATGCCTGATCATAAAAAGTATTGGCAGGTGTTTGATGAAGACAAACAAATAGAAGACTTCATGCAATTCAGAAATGAATTTGAACTACGAAGTTCAGACTCAGACTATCATACAGATTGCAGTGAAGAAAATTTTCTTGGTGAAGAAGAACCGTCTCCTAAGCTTGTCGATTTTAATATTTTTACTGGAAAACTTAAAAACAAAACAGAAGTGACAACAGAGTTAGAAACATAGGAGTTAGAAACTCTGCACTCTAAAGATGAAAGTTTTCCAAGCAGTCTGGCACCTCTAGAAGAGTTATTTGATTTTAACGATGTGGCTAGAAAGAAAAACTAGAACCTGTAGAGACTGAAGTGGAAGAGTGCAATATAGGAAGTGAGGAAAAACCGAAAATGATTAAACTGTCTAAATCTTTACCAGCTCACACTAAACTCAAATACATACAGTTGTTTAAAGAATTTTCTGATGTTTTTGCGTGGAGTTACGAAGATCTTAAATCCTATGACACTAAAATAATACAGCACAAAATTCCCCTTAAAGAAAACCAAAAACCATTCAAACAGAAACTGCGCAAAATAAGCCCTGTTCAGTTTCCTTTGGTTCAGAAGGAGATCATAAAAATGTATGAATCTGGTATTATTGTCCCTATTAGATATTCTGAGTGGGTGTCTAATTTGGTGTCAGTTAGGAAGAAAACTGGAGAGATCAGGCTTTGTATAGACTTTAGAGACTTGAACAAAGCTTCATTAAAGGACAACTACCCTTTACCTAAGATGGATCATATTTTACAAAGGGTGGTAGGGTCTAGAAGAATTTCTTTGCTGGATGGCTACACAAGGTACAATCAGATCTTAGTCCACCTTGTTGATCAATTAAGGACAACCTTTACTACACCATGGGGCACTTTCATGTATGTGAAAATGCCTTTTGGTCTAATGAATTCTGGAGAAAATTTTCAGAGAGCCATGGACATAGCATTCTCGGAAGAATTGTTCTACTTCATCATTATATACCTTGATGATGTCACTGTGTTTTCAAAAATAGATGAAGATAATTTAGAACATTTAAGAAAGGTTTTCGAGAAATGTAGAAAGTTTGGGATATCTTTAAACCCTAAGAAGACACTATTCGGTCTCCAAGAAGGTAAACCTCTTGGGCACATTATTTCAGAAGAGCGTATTAAGATAGATCCCAAAAGGATTGAGGCCATATTGCAAATCTCTTATCCTAGAAACATCAAGGAGTTGCAATCTTTCATTGGAAATATTAACTTCTTGAGAAGGTTCATCCCAAACTTGGCCGAGCTTCTTAGAAATATCACAAACATGTTGAAGAAGGAGAAAGGGGTAAAATGGACCTTGGAGACAAAGAAATCCTTTGAGTTGGTGAAACAAGCGTTAACCAAAACACTAGTTATAATAAGTCCTGATTTTTCAAAAGATTTTTATATTTTTTCATTTGCATCAGAACATACCATAGCTGCTATCCTTTTATAGAAAAATCCACAAGGACAAGAGAAGCCTATTGCATTCTTTAGCAAGGCATTAAGGGATGCCCCTCTGAAGTATAACATTATGGAAAATCAAGATTTTTCTTTGGTTAAAGCTTTGAAAGACTTCAGAGTATACATCATTCACTCACATATCATTTCCTTTGTCCCAAACTCAGTTGTTAAAGACATTCTAACACAGGACCTAGATGGTAAGAGAGTTAAGTGGATTGCTGTTATTCTTGAATATGATTTAGAGATAAAACCCACTAAGCTCATCAAAGGCCAAGGTCTAGCTCTATTAATGGCTAAATCCAATTTTGAAGTTCTTGATATTAATATGATTAATGATTTGGATGATCAAGAGGAAATATCAACTCCCATTGTCGAAAACCATTTCATGAATTCATTTGGTATGCTAAAATTGCTTATGTTTTTCTTAATTTGAATACACCTCCTGGTTTGACAAAAACAAAGGCAAGATTCCTCAAATTGAAAGTTGTAAACTATTGCATTATAGATAGATATCTTTATTGGAAAAATGCAAGTGGTTTATTGCTTAAATGTTTTCCTGAGTTAGATGCAGAGAAGGTTAAATACCAGTTCCATGAAGGATAGTGTGAAGGTCATTTGTACTGGAAGACAACAGCCAACAAAAATTTTAGGGTTGGTTTCTATTGGCCTACTCTTTTCCTTGATGTGCACAAGATGATCATAGCCTATCATAAATGTCAACTTTTTGAAGGAAAAAAAATATTGTTACCCCTACCTCTGCATCCAATCACTATTGAAGCTCCTTTTCAACAGTGGGGACTTGACTTCATAGGAGAAATTCATCCACCATCTTCTGCCTAGCATAGATGGATTCTCACTGCCATAGAATATTTCACTAAGTGGATAGAAGCCATACCTTGTAGGCACACCAATGTTTCTGTTATTATAAAATTCATGGAGACTAATATTCTCTCCATATTTGGCTGTCCTACCAAGATCATCACTGATAATGCAACAGCATTTGGATCAAAGAAGATGGTTGAGTTCTGTCATAGATATCAGATAACATTGGGGCATTCCAAAGCCTATTACCCTCAAGGTAATGGACTTTCGGAATCCTCAAACAAGATTTTAGTGAACATAATAAAGAAACTATTGGAGGACAACAAAAATTCTTGGCACACAAAGCTAGTTCATGCACTTTGGGCTGACAGATTGACTTTGAAGAAATCTATTGGTATGTCACCTTTCCAGATTGTGTATGGTACTGATGCAATTTTTCCAAACAGCCTTGGTGTACCAGTTATGAAGTTGATTCAAGAGTTGCAGACTGAAGAAAATGACATGACCAAAAGAATAAATTAGACCATTCATCTTCAACAAACCAGAGAGGAAGTTTATAACAAAGCATTGCAGAAGCAGGACAACATTAAAAAGCTTTTTGACAGAAGAACAAAGGCCAACAATTTCAATATTGGGGACAAAGTTTTAAAGTGGGACTCAAGGAGGGAAGACAAGGGCAAGCACGTAAAATTTTACAACTTATGGCTTGGCCCTTACTCTATTCATTCAGATGCTGGTAACAATGCCTATTTCTTACAAGAGTTGAATGGAGAAAATTTTTTTGGAAGTCCTGTCAATGGCAGGATGCTTAAACATTACTTCTCTTGATCCATGATATGTTTTGAAGCCTTTTATCTTTTTTCCATTATAAATATTTCATCCACCATTGCATTCAAAGTTAGAAAAATCAAAATACAAAAACAAAAGAAATAAATAAAAGAGGGAAGATTGTGAAAACAAGAAAGGTATAGCCCCATACCAAAAAAGAGAAACAAATCTGAAAGTGTGCAAGCTCAAATGCCACTCCTGAAGAACACACTTCTAGTTAGTCAAACAACTTAATCTTGACTAATTAGCTTTAAATTTTCTGCTGATAGGATAGTGAATTCAATTTTCCAAACTGTTTAATATTCGCTTATTAGTAGATATATTAGGATAGAAATTAAAGGTTCAAACATGCTCAAAATCTTAACCTAAGTTTCAAAGAGAAAATGACTCAAATCTGTTTCAAATATTGAGTCAAAAGATGTAAATCTGGTTCTAATTAGCTCAAAATCTGAACCAGAGAAAAAGAAAGAATAGCTCAAACAAAGTCAAAACAGAGCTGTAAAAAAGACGAAGGAAGTGCTTTAAATTTTTAGATCATAAGCCTTCCATTTTGATTTAAATTTTCTGCAAAATAAATATCTATGTGCAGCTTGTTTTTTATGCCATAGATCGCAGCAAGTCAAACAGTTCAATCTTGACTTGACTGTTTTAAATTTCTCTTGTAGAATTCAGAGAATAAAATATTTTGGACAGTTTAATCCCAACAGATGGTAGATTAGGTAGAGGATTATATGGACTCAACTGTTTAATCTGAGTCCATGTAGAAATAAGCAGTAGAAATAGATTATATTTCCTATTTTCAAAAGAATAAAATTTTGTAAAATAGTTTTCCAATCCAAGTGCACTATAAAGAAGAAAAAATGTTAGATCAGTAGGATTGGGTAGGTAGAAAGCTTGTTGATGAAAGATCCATTGTTTTTTTTGGTTGCTAATATGTTTTCAAAGCAAGATCATCCCAGCAAAGGAAGGGCAGCCCAATGGATGAGGCACAAGTCAGCCTCCTAGAGAATGCAAGTATGAAGTTCTTGATGCCTTCAAGAAGGCACCATCCCCAAGTGGAGCCACTGTTAGCCACCTATAAAATTTGTTATATCCAAAGGTGGCTAAAACTTTTTGGACCCTTCAAGGAACAAATTTTATTGCTAAAAAGTGCTGGCTCTTGAAGGCTCTTGAAGGCCTCATGCTTCTGTCCAAATCTTCACTGCTGTTCCCATTTTATACTCAGAAATTCTGCTGATTTCATGAGAAAAAACTGCTGCAAAATCATCATTTTTTCCCCTTCCTCCACTCAAAACTAACCTTCATCTTTCTCCCTTTTTTATCCATAAAAATCCTTTATTTTCATGATTCCTCTTCTTCCATTCATGAAGATCATTTTCCATAGTTTAAAACTCATTTTTAAACTATGCCGCAACCCCCAACTCCATTGAAGAGCTCTGAAAAATTTCATTAAAAACAAGTTTTTATTACTAAGGACTTAAGCCCCCTTGGGCTAAGCCTAAACCACTTCCCCATTATATACCCTGGTGCTGGAACCAAGTGCTAACCATTTTCAGCACTTATCTCATCGCAAACATCCAAGTGCGCAAGTATTTTTTCCATTTACAAAAACTCTGATGCGATTAAGCCCCTCCTCTTTAACCCCCAGTCATATGATTCTCCATATAACCCATGGCCCCATAGACAGGCACCAAACCATATCGAAAAATTAATATTCCGCCCCCCTGTGCTATAAACCTTTGTTTATATAAAAATTTTCATTTTTATTATGTCCTAAGGTTTTTCGCCGGTGTAAAGTTCAAGTCACTCTGCACCATCGATCGGATCCGAAGATCGATGGCACACATTCCATCGCCCCGGTGGTCCCCGCCAACTGCTCACCGTTGCAAAACCACACGGTATCCATCGCACCACTTTTAAGAGTGGGGAAGTTTCTTTCATTTTGCAGCGATTCCATACATCGGCTGACGTGTGGCCTGAGCACTTTTCATAAAACCGCCACTCATCGCATGTTAAAGTTCGGACGTGGACCCAGTGTGATATTAGCATCGACCGTCCAATCTGGAGCCACTCATCAGACGATGATCGCTCTATGAAGGATCCTGACAGTTAATTGAGATATGACGCAGTCATAAGAGCATCTCCACTGTCGATCTGATCTGCAGATCGACGACTCACAATTCATCGCCCTAATTCCCCCGCTTTGACTTTTCGCCTCTGACCCGACCGTCGATCTCTGCACGATCAACAGCTACGATTTGATTCTTTCCCCCCATTTCCTTTTGACTCATTCTAATCCATATCGACCATTGGATGATGCCATCCAATGGCCACTCTCACTCCACGTGTCCTCTAAAGCAATATAAACTATACATGCAGGATTTTCTAATGATTTTTGTATTGTGCAGGGTTTAAATGTTTTTTCCGCTATATCTGAAGGAAATTCAAAGGCAGAAGGCTGACGATCCTCCCGCCTTCGATTCACCAGAGGAAATCATTCACAGGGTTTAAAATCCACGTTTCATCAAGAATCCATGAATCATTGATGCCAAATAACCCCTGCGCTGCCCTACACACTAGCAAAGCACATTCAAAGAGTATCAGTGCAGAAAATCACAGATATGCCAGAACAGAAGACTGAAGACGGGCCTTCAGGGATTACATCTAAGATGGTTTATCAAAAGTCTAATCCCCAATTAAAACACAGTTAAAGGAAGAATCATAAAGGTTCATCGGACATAAGACCTCCACCACCACATTTTGAGGCAAATTGATTCCTCCCAGCTACCACAAAGCCACCCGTGTCTCGAAGCATTCAACTAGAGGCTGAATTTATTGATCAGGACCAGATATCTACCTCATAACATAGCCAAAGGATAAATTCTGCATGCGAACTAATGAAAAAATATTAGCAGAGTAAATTCGACATCACACAGAGCCTCAAAGGTAAAAACGAGCTCCCACCGAGCTTAAATATTTATGTAAATCATTTAATACAGAAGACACCTATGTAAGTTTCTTCATCGAGCCCCCAAAGGTCGAGAAACCATTAAGTCTGTATTAATTTTCTTTAGAGATATTTAATCAGATCTCACCTCCTCATTCTTTAATATATACTTCTGCAGAAGATGAGTGAGGGGTTGGTTGATTAGGTTGCTAAACATTGTAATGTAATTGAGCTAGAAACTTCTGATTGTAAATAGTATTCACTGGCTCTTGGAGCTCTTCTTGTGATAGATAAGTTAGGTGGAGATGAGCATATGATTGCTAAACTAAAGCATTGGACTTAAAGCTGTAACTAGTTTGGAGCATCAATACAAGCTGATTTATGGGATCCTGGTCTATGTTAATGGTGATGTTTTTTCTCATTGTAACTTGTTATTTTATTTCTGTTTTCACTGTGTTTCATCTTCTCTTATAAATAACAGCATGCATGGAGTCAGGACCTACTATATATCAGTACCCTTCTCTTACTGAAAATATTTACTTCAATGTTTACTTCTAAACAATGTTATTTAGGAATGATTTAATTCAGTTTAAGCATAGGAATGCTATCGTTCCCTTGTCTTATTGTCTTAGCTGAATGTTATTCTTAAATGTTATTTTCAGTATATGTTCAGTGAAGAGGAACTGAGGAAGATATGGTGAGCCCTGGTCCCAGTTTTATCCCACAGACTGTCTGAATGTTTCCCTTGGAATGTGTTAAAAGCTGGCTAGTTTAAAAGTACTTACCATATCTTAGGCCATTCTATGTTATATTTGTGTTTGTAAAGAACACAAAGAAGTTCTAGGAGAGGATTTGTGGTGATCTCGGCCCGCTAGTTTCTACTCTAACAGTTTCCTTCAAGTTTCCTTTCGTTTTTACATATTTTCTATTGAAAGTGTATCAAAGGCTAGCTAGTTTGAAAGTACTTACCAGATCTTGGGCTACTCTTTGTTCTGCATCTATTTAATTTTCCTTCTTATTGTATCATTTCATTCCATAAATAAAACTTCAAGGAGATCCTCATACATAGATGACTTGACCCATAGACCACTCTTGCCTCTTGCTGTCCCAATTAAACCCTATCATGACTCCATAACCCAATGGACTAAAACCTACAATTATCTATCTTTTTGGCCAAATCTTACTCTGATTGCTTGCAATTTCTCACCTTTGTAACTCTTTGCATTTAGAGCTTTCCACCTCAAACAGTAATCATGCTCAACCATCCAAAAATAAAACAAACCCTTGGCCTTCATATCTAGCCTAATATCATTACCCCAAACTTCAAATAAAAATCCACCTTTGCACTTATAGGAGAGATCCCTCTCCAGATTCAGGAGGGCTAGATCCTAGAATCCCAAAGTGGTTGAAACAATGTTTTTTCTATGATTGGACTTTACTAATATTGCTAATTACAGATTCCTAACAAGTACACCGGCAAATCAACCTTGGGACAGACAAGGATCCCAGGCTTGTAAATCTAGGTAGTGAATGCACCCCTCAGGAGAAAGAATCATTCACTGAGTTGTTTAAGAAATATCGAGATGTGTTTGCCTAGATGTATGACGATCTGCAGACTTATGATACGAGGATCATCCAACATGTCATACCCATCAAGGAAGGAGTGAAGTTGTTCCAGCAAAAATTGAGAAAAGTACACCCAACTCTAGAACTAATGATCCAAAAGGAACTAAAGAAGCTCTTGGATGCACAGATAATTTTCAAAGTTAGACATTCGACCTCGGTGTCCAACTTGGTCCCTGTTCGCAAGAAATCTGGGGAAATCCATTTGTGCGTAGACTTCAGGAATATGAACAGAGCATCCGACAAAGACAACTATCTGGTTCCTCCTATGGAGAAAATCCTTCAAGCTGTATCGGGATAAGAAATGTTCTCTCTGTTGGATGGATTTTCAGGGTATAATCAAGTACTAGTGGCTGAGCCCAATCGGCTCAAAACCACATTCAAAACTAAGTGGGGAACATTTGCTTTTAGATGCATGGCCCTTGGGCTAATTAACGCCAATGCCAGTCTCCAAGGAGCTATGGACATAGCCTTCAAAGGACTCATTGGGAACAGCATGGTAGTATACCTTGACGATGTCACCATGTTATCAAAGCACAGATCTAACCACATACACCACCTCAAGAAATTTTTTGAAAGGTGTCAGAAATACAGCATCTCACTGAACCCAAAGAAAAGCGTGTTCATCGTCGCCGAAGGAAACTTGTTGGGACACATAATAACTCAAGACGACATAGTGGTGGATCCAGAACATGCAAAGTCATAGCTCAAATACCGCCCCCAAGTGGGAAGAAAGCCATGCAGTCCTTCCTTGGCAAAATCAACTTTGTCCGAAAGTTTATATCAAATTTTGCCCAGATCGTGAAACCATTACAAGGCATGATTAAGAAGAACTCTAATTTTAAATGGAATCCCCCTGAGAAAGAAGCGTTCGACAACATTAAACAAGCCATCGCAGAAGCACACACTCTTTACAATCCAAACTTCAAAAAAGGCTTTATTTTGTACACCTTTGCCTCAGATTCGTCTTTGGCCACTGTCCTCACTTAGAAAGATGACTTCCACAATGAACGGCCTATATCATTCATGAGCACTAGATAGCAAGGCACCGAGCTAAATTACCCAGATATCGACAAACAAGTGTATGCAGTATACAAGGCAGTAAAACATTTCAGGCCGTATATTTTGAAGAATCATATCACAGTCTTCATGCCTCACCCAGCTGTTCGCTCACTATTCGTACAACTAGAGTTCCATGAGAGACGAGGCAACTAGATGACATGCCTTTAGTAATATTTCCTAGAATTAAAAACCAGCACACACTGTGAAGGGCGAAGGATTGTGCCGCATGGCCACAGAGGTAGTTGACTCACGAGGCAATGAGGAAGAAAATTGGGAACACGAGATCGATATGTATCAAATTGATAGCACGACCCAACAAGATATATCCTCTTGGTACACAGATCTCCTGCAATATCTGAGACATGGCACCATGGGCCCCACTTTAACTACCAAGTAGAAGCGTGCATTGAGACTGAAACCTGTATCCTACCAGCTAGTGCAGGAAAAGTTGTTCCTCAAACATCACAACGGTGTCTTGTTACGTTGCTTGGAATGGGATGAGGCACAGAAAATATTAGCAGAAATTCATGATGGCCCCACCGGGGGGCACTATGCAGGAGACACCACTGCTCACAATATCATGCGTGCCAGTTTCTATTGGCCTACTTTGTTTAAATATGCACATGCATATGTTCGGAAATGCCAGCAATGCCAAAAGTTCACAAATAGAGATATTCGGCCTTCGGCCCCATTATATTATGTCGCAGTGGAAGAGTCATTTCAACAATGGGGGATGGACGTGATTGAGGAGATCCTGCCATACTCTTCCAAGTAACATAGGTACATCCTTACTGCCACAGACTATTTCACAAGGTGGGTTGAAGCGGTACCATTACATCAAGTCAACGATCAAGAGGTAATAGCCTTCATCACCTAATGCATCATGATCAGGTTTGGTATTCCAACCTCCCTTTTTTTTGACAATGCAACATATTTCTCATCATTAAAATTATATGATTTTTCTTTAGAAAATGGTATCATGCTTAAACATTCTGCCAACTATTACCCTTAAGGAAACAGATTAGCCGATTCAACCAACAAGAACTTGATCCACATCATCAAAAATACTCTGTTGTCCCAACAACGAAATTGGCACGGGGTACTCTACAATGCCCTCTAGGTAGATCGAGTCACGCCCAATCCTTCCCCAGGCACCTCTCCTTTTTTCCTCGCGTATGGAAAAGAAGTTATTCTTCCTCCCAACTTGTTTCTCTCAGCACTCTGGTTATCTCAAGAGACCTATGGCACTCCTTGCCCTGCTCTACAAGCCAAAATAGACACACTACTGAAACTTGAGGAGGAAAGGAAAAAAACTCGAGAAAAATTCGCCATCCAGCAAGGACGGATAAAACGATGGTTTGAAAAAAAGTCAGCCGGGAAAAATATTTTTGAAGTACGTGACCTTGTCATCAAATGGGATAAAGCTCATGAAGATAAAGGGAAACATTCCAAGTTCCAGGCATTATGGATAGGCCCTTTCCAGGTCAGAGAGAAGATCAGTCCCCACACATACAGGTTGCAAAATCTTGAAGGGAGGATTGAGGTCCTCCCTGTGAATGGAAATGGCCTTAAACAGTATTTCACTTGACAGCCTCACGGGGCTATCAATGCATCCTGTATCATAGTTTGTCTTGTTTTATTTTGTTTTTCTTTACCTTTCTTATTTTCAATAAATTGCTTGTTCCACATAGGCTCCCTTTAACCTTTTTCTTTCCCTTGGCATCCATCTTTTGAAAGGGGATATAGAAGCTACTCAAGTGGCATACTGAGTCAATGATCTATTTTGGTGTATTATCTCTCCCCAGATTGTAAAAGGGGGCAAGAATACTTGTGATGGACACCCAATGGCGAGAACATGACTAAAGCCTTCAGACCAAAATGCAGTAGCTTACCTATTATGCTGGCCCAAGGGACTGTTGTGCAAAAGGCAACATTTAGTTGAATAGGTTACTGGAAGGAAAAGGGAGGGGTTAGCCTCAGGTGAAGAATGGAAATCCAGGAAAACCATAAGTCCTCATATAGACCAAGAGAAACCTCTCTTGCAAGTAAAATAAGTCGGGATCCCTCATCTGCCCAAGCAATAATTGCCAAAACAAAAAATAAGTGCCCTGAGCACATTTCAATAAGTGCATTAAGCACATGAATAAAGGGTAAAGGATCGATAAAGGATTCCTACGTAGAGATGTGATACGACGACTCGGTCGGGGTACTGACCAGGCTCGCTGGCAACAGAGCAATGCTCGTGATTCCTTGGCAGTGACTCTACCGAGACCATCTAGTTCACTGGCAGTAGAGAAACACGATGAGGGCCAAATAAAATATACTGGATCCATAAACCCCTGGGGTTACCCCAAACTTTTTCATCCGGTCTTCAAGAATGAAAACATAGTAAAACGGCACCCAAGGGAAAGCAGATGGGGGGAGCAAATGCATAAAGCTCGACGACGAAAGAAGTGAGACCCGCGGGTTGAAATAAAAATGTGTTTCATGCCCTTCCCCTTCTAGATAAAGCACCAGCAAAGATTATGGACCCTACCAGTGAATCACCATTTGTTGTAGCCAGTACAACACCCTCAAAAAATTCACCATCTAAAATCTTTTGAGCCCCCCTGAGCATCGAAAATCTAAGTCAAAACCTGAAGTTCAAGTTTGTTTCAAGAAAAGCCTTAAGTCGTTGAGTCACAATATAGGTATTTTTTCCAATTTCTGACCTAGCAACCCTGCGACCTATCAGATCGCCAGTTCTCAAAGTCGCAAATCACACTCAAACTTCAAAATCGCAACCTAGCGACCTTGCGACCCCACAACCCTCCAGGTTGCAAGGTTGTGAGGTCGCGCATCTCTTAAGCGCGGGATATTTGCGACCCAAAAACCTCATTAATTTCTCACATGCACGACCCTTTTATAAATATAAGGGTCGCTAGGTCGCATTTCACCCACACGATGGAGAGCAAAAAATGCTTCTGACAGGCCAACTGAAGCACGATTTCCTCGGGTAAGTTTCCTAATCCTCCTAATGTTTCTGTTTTTTCTATTTTTTTCCCCTTTCCACTAACCTTATCCCTTTTAAAGCCATCTACCATCTTCCATTTCAGATCATTTTTAACTTGAGCCTTTTCTAGTTATCCAAACCACAGCCATTCCTAACACAGATTTATAAATGGAGCCAACTAGCCTCCCCTATGTCTGTCTCTTTCCCCAATAACCACTTCATCCTCATTTATGGGTTTTCCTCACTCAGTCCTTGTATTTTTTTAAGTTAAAAAATGAAGCAAGGGACCATGCCACTGTTGAAATCTCCCGGTCAACCCTAGCGCGACCTCGCGACCTCGCGAACTTGCGACCCTGGTCGCTAAGTCGCTAAGTCGCATCCTACTCAAAACTGGATGTTTACGACCTTACAACCTTTGCGACCCAGCGACCTCGCGACCTTGTCGCAGGGTCGCCAAGTCACAGGGTCACTCCCTTCTAAAATTTTAAACCTCTACGACCCAGTGACCCAAGAAATATGTTTCTAAGTCATAGATCCAACCTTTCCTAGATTTCAGTTGGTTAGAGTTAAAAGAATTACCTAGGCATTTATTATTATGGAATTTGACTTATCCTGGGACTGTTTTATGAACATACCAGGGAACCTCGAAGTAGAGTTAGAGTGCGTCTCCATCTCTTCAGCCTCAAGCGACATGGGACCTCCGGTAGTTCGCAAGAAAAACAAGAGCCCAGAGATAGAAATCACAGAAGGTTAAATTCCAATGTCTCCTCTCCCGATCTATGGGGACACCACATGTACATTTAGCAGAGGAGAAAGCATGAGTTGGTATCAAGTATACCAATAATTTTCCCAACCAGAATTTCTAGAGGACCTCCCTGACCAGCAAGTATATGTACAAGTTAAGAGGTTGAAGCTTCACTACACAGGTGCCCACCTAGATATATTCCCATGTGCGGAAATGATTGAATGGATCATACAGAAAATTGACCCCAAGAAGTAGGTAATTCGAGACTATGAGGGAAAGGCTTTTGCAAATCTAAAAGGCTCAGATGTAGAGTATTATTACGCACTTCTAGAATGGGAATAGACATTCACAGAGGAATGGGCCACCACCCATGTGGTCCCCGTAGCAGACACCCTAAGAGGATGGTGGGAAGAAATCGAGAAGTTCAAGATCAAGAAGGATCAAGAATACCCAATAGCAGGCCTCAGGAAGGTATACAAGCTGGCGGCAACTATGCTTTGTAGGATATATGGTCATCCTGATGCCACCAAATTCAGTGGTACTTGGGTATCCCTGATGAAATTTTTCACTGTATATGGCACTTGTTTCAATTGGGCCAACTTACTAATGGCAGCTCTCAAAACAAACATATCTACAGCATTGGCACCAAAGGAGGGATACTTGTCCGAATTTTACATGGCCACCTATCTATTGGATGTAGTTTGTTCCAGGTGCTACTTTGAGGGATGGGATCACAACTGGGATCAGGAGCAAGCACGCCGAATTCAAAAAGAATTACAGGTATTTTGGGACTCTAAATACAAGCAGGATATAGAGTCAATCTCACAAAATTTCATCCCTGTACTCTATGGGAAATTGTTAGGTCAGTATACACCATGCATGTCTTGAAAATCCATGGAAACATTAGTCAAGGTAGCACATTGGTTTCCATTTTCATAATACACCTTTATTCGAGTCTTCGGTTCATTCAAGGCTCCCCGTGCTCTACCCCGGTTCATCACAAACAAGATGCTTCTTCAGGAAGTATGTTATCAAATGACTTCTGGATTCTCAAAGGTCCTTACTAAAGGTAAGAAAAAGTTATGGCCTACATTTTCACTCACCATTGGTGCTTACACAGTCAAGGATTTCAGGAAGGTAGAAGCAGAAGCTGAACAAATCAAAGGATTCTTCCTGGGGCCTTTGGATCACCGGACATACGATCCTAAGAGGATAGTCCCTGACCACTGCAAATGGTCGAAGTTAAAATGGAGCTACCAACACACTGAATGCCCATATGAGGATGCGAAAAGAAACTAGTATAATAGGGATAGGAAACTCACCCTCGGAGCATGGTTCGATTGTGAGGATCAAGATGATCATACTTCAGAGGAAAGAATCTGCGAGTTGGGAGGTGCCTCTTCTTCCTAGGCCAAGAAGCCCCAAACTAGCACAGGCCACAACTCTGCTACCCAACAGAAAGGAAAGGAAGTAGAAGATGAGCTAAAAGCTTAAAAGAAAGAAAAAGAAGATGAAAACGAGCATAAGAAAAATGTGAAGGAAAAATAGAGAAAGAAATAGGTGGAGGAAACACGGAAAAATAAGGAAGAGCAGGAAGAAAAATCAGAAGCAGAATGGCAGTTCAAGAAAGAATTGGATCAGGTGGAGGCCGAATGCAAAAGGAAGGAAGAAGAGGAAATAAGAGCAGAAGCTGAATGAAAAAGAAAGGAAGAAGAAGAAACAAAGGTAGAATAAAAGTGCAAGCAAAAGGCAGAATAGGATAAGGTAGAGGTGGAGTGGTTAATGAAAGAGGAAGAATAATGAAAGAGAAAAGAGAAAGAGGATCATGGATCAAAATACACCGAAACATCTCCTCTAGTAACAGGAGTACAGAATGAGTTGCATCCCATCAAAGTACCTGCAATTAACACATGTTTTTCACTCTCAGAGCTAGGCTCCTCTAAAGGACAAGAGGAGGAGGTGTTCAACCTAACGAGGCTCACTTATGATCAGTTCACCTTCAAAATCTAGCAGGAAAAAAGGAGATTCCTAGCACGGAACCCTGCCGCCCCATTCACAGCCACGAAGGAAAAAGACATAGTCCTAGACACTAGGACTAACCCAGTGATGATAGCATCAGCCAACACTACTTTTTCCGCAGCCACAGAAGAAAATGTTAGCCGGATGAGTAGGGAAATCCTCTCCCTAAAAAATAGGGTACAGGACTATGAACAAAGGGAAGCTAGGTCGGAGCAAGAGAAGAGAGCATTAAGGGAAGAAATCCAACAGCTCTAGGGCAAAAAAACTCTTATTAACGAAGTACCGCTTACCTTCCAGAGAGATTTGGTGATGCTGGAAGCCACCATGAGACAAGTTTGCAGGAGATGATCACCGTAAAATAGACGGTCGCACCATTACTTAGAGCCCAAGTGGAAGAGAAGAAGAGAAACGAGCAATTGAAAGAGGCCTCCACCACCTTGGACATAATGATAGAATGGACAAGCGGGTATCCACAGGCTCTGGAAACCTTTCCTAAGAAAGATTTGATTCACACTCCGAATGACAAGGTCCAAATTCACATGAAGATGCAATCCAGGGAGAAATTAGTGAAAGATCTGGAGAAGGTGATGACCGCATATGAGCATTTGATCAGTGGCATTAACTTGATGAATGAACTGCACCATCTTCCTTCTTTAGGTGCACTAAATGAGGAAAATACATGGGGACAGGTAGATCAGGAGATTCAGGCATTTCTACATCCTATCAGACAAGCCGCCACTACACCTGATCTTCCCGCATCATAGGAAAACTTGGTTACGTTCTTCGTAACACCAATTTGGATTTACACCAAACTTGCTTCCTTATCTAACTAGGTCACAATCAAGAGAGAAAATCTAATTCCAAATGCCTTAGAATGCCTGCATCAGTTAAGGGAAGATACTCCTCTAATCTCCCCAGACGTTGCAGATTATCGTGCCTGGAAGAATTTCCTCAAAGAGCAACAAGTTGATGTTCCTGACCTCGCAATCGCGCACACGCTTCCATGATCAGATTGCAAGGCACAGTCCACAGGAGGGGTTGCAGGTCGCACCTTCCATGATCAAGTCGCGGGTTGCACTATCCAATCAGGTCACAGGTCGCATCTTCCACTCAGGTCGTAAGGCAACCCAACAGGTAGGAAGGTGAAGAGTCAGGGCCCCCAAGGATCAATTTTGTCTTATATATACCCCATTCGGGGACTTATACCATGACCTTTTTTTTGGACTCAAAAGGAGAGAAAAGAGTTGTAAAGTATTAAACAGCCTATTATGAATGATTACAAGAATTTTTTTTAAATTCACTATTGGATCTGATGGAAATCAATTTGTCAATACTATGAATATTTCTTCATATATGTCTGATATATTATGATTAATTGATCTGCGTTTTGTGATTATACTCATTATGCATTTCAGCTTACTGTATGTGTATATGATGGTATGTTATTTACATAGGAGATGCTAGTAACATTATTATTGACATCTATCTCATTCAAAAAAATTCCCAGTACACATAAGTTGTTCTTACCAGGTAGAACTATTTCTTCTATGGTTTGAACAATCTTACAAACACCACCTTAATGATATGCTGCTAACAGCATCTCTTTCAGTTGTGTTTTTTTATTTATTTTTTATATCTTTCTATTTGTAGTGTTCATGCTCATTTACAATCATCGATATCTGTCTTTTATCATTCGATAAATGTAAACCTTTTAACTCTGCAGGGCTCATTTGCATCCAGAAGAAGGAGTATTTAGCGGTATCCAGACCCACACCCAAGATGGGATCCCCATAACAAACGGTTCAGAGTCTAATTGGGACTTTCTACCGAGGAGATCCCCTACTGTTGTTCAAACAAATTTTCCTGTCAACAGGATCGAAGGTTTGCTTATTGGCCACTGAAGAGATGATGGACTCAGGGGAGGTCTAAGACTTCAATTCTTAATATGTCAACTAGTCAATGGTGACTATCTTTCCGTGATGAGGGAAGGAAATCTTCCAGTGAACTACATATGGGATATAAGACATCGTATAGGTGTACCTACAACCCAATAGAATGTTGTAATCTAAGCGAGCATCAATGACTTCTACGTCAACGCAAACAATCTTTCCTACAAGAGTAATAGGAAAATTTCGGAATAAGCCAATGGGCTGGGAAGCATGGCCATCCCACGCTCGAAGAGTGATCGTGGAAGGAGCCAACTCAGGTGATCCAAGTTGCTTCCAAACTAAAGCAGACATCACACAGGGGGATGCCCCCTCATCAATGATACAATGAGAAACGTTGGTGTTTCGGATCTTGATTGGGATTTGGAAGGCGACGGAAGCAGGGAGAGGAGGATGTTTTGACTAGTCACCATAAAAGATAATCAATCGATCATCAAAAGGATCTATAGTGCCCATGGCAGATAGTAGAGATTTTTGTTGTGAAGGGAACGACTAGAGGAGTTCCAGCATTGAAATGGCAATAGGAGATTGCGCCAAATCATCTACTATACTATACAAATGAGCAACTTTTCTAGAAGCAACATTTTGCCATAGTGGTCCCTTAGGGATCTTGGTATGAACCTCCACCTTAGGCTGAGGGATCTACAAGGGACCATTAGGTGTTGAAAGAGGCTCTGTAGAGACCAAAGGAGGTGGCTCTGGGACAGACTTAGCGGGAGGCTTGTTGTACTAACGGGACCGAGTCTAAATATTGATATCTACGGTTATAGGACGGTTATAATTCATCATGATAATATGGTAATCGAAGGCACCATATGGAAGAGGTTGAGTGGCCACTTGACCTTTAGGTGGTTGGGTCGCCACAAATCCTTGTTGAGGGAAAGGATTAGCAAATATAGCCGGCTGGCTAGGCGTAGCACTAGGAGGGATGGAAGGGGAGGCTAGCTATCCTCACAATGTTTCTTGAGACTCCCACATCTGCTTCATTTGTGGTAAAAGATAACAATCATGTGTGTAATGACCATAAGAACCACGACAAGAACAAGGCTTGTTTGTGCGAACATGCCTCTCCTTCTTAGGCTGAGTGCCCTATTTCTTGTTAGCAGTGTTAGGAGAATTATTTTGCGGATTAAGTCCAGGATTACTAAGATCAGATTGATTTTGAGTGCCTTTCCTATTATTTTTGGAGGGAGGAGGATTAGTCGCTCCGCGTTGTGCATACACCTGCCCCTAAGGGGGCAGTAGCTACTGTTGTGGGGTTTGAGAAGGCAAGGGAGGAGGATGTGCTAATTCTGGAGGAGTTGGAGCACCAGGCTGTGGATACAGATAATAAGGAGGTTGGGTAACAATGTGGTAAACAGGAGGTTGGGAGAAAGGAGGAGGCATGCCTTATCTTCGATACATGCTATCGAGAGGGGGAAAAGTGCAGGAGGTGTGCTACACCACCCCCCCCCCCCCCCCAAAAGGAAAATCATAGCCCATGGGAGGCTAAGCGTATGGATGAGAGAGAGCTCCAAATATACCGTTGGTGGCATGATATGCCCTCGGTGTGTTGGCACCACTAGGTATAGGAAGATTAGGTAGAACGGTATAAACATAACCCGACTAAGCGTAGATCATGTCATATTTCAACGCAATTTGGAGAGCAGCTTCTTCGGTTTAGGAAATGCGATGTGACATCTTTGCAAATAGCAGGCAAGAGAGATGTAAGGAACCAATCCATGTAGATACGGTCTTCAAAGGTAGGGGATCGACATAGGCTCTTTCTTCTTCACCATTCCTGGACATGATCGGATAGGTGGGTCACAGAAAATTGACAGAAAGAAATAAAAAGTTCAGTACCAGTGTCATAATGAAGGGGAATATGGAAATAAGACAAAAAACCTGAGAAAGAGTCGCAAAGGTGGTATGAGAGGATGAGGCCTGATCAACATACCACTTGGAAGCTTCACCTATAAGCATACATTGGAACAACCTAAGATGGACAGAGTCATCGGTAATTGAGTTAGACATACACCACATGTGGAAAGATCGAACATGACTTATAGGATCTTTTCCAGCAAGGCCTTCAAACTTGGTGATGTCGGAAGGGAGCTTGGTCGGCATAGCAAGCCAAGTAGTGTCATGGTGTATAGCGTCATTGATCAACTAGTTGAAACTTAGAAGACTAAGGCTTGCCGTATAGGGGAGCAAGGGAGCAGCCGAAGTAGTTCCTGTTGCGGTCCCACTAGTAGTATTCCTAGCATCAGGGTTGGGGCTACCACCAACGTTAGGTCCTGAACCAGACATGGTGAAGGTGACAGGAGGAGAACTAGGGGCGGAACTAGAAGGAGAACCCAATGAACTAGAAGAGGAGTCAGAGTGCGAACTCGGTGGAGGACTAACCTGAATCCTATGCAGAGGAGTAAGTCTTGCTACTGGAAAACTGAGGATGAAGGCTAAGAAGTCTCTGGGATAAACACCTTGGTGGTGCAATGATGACAACAAAACATGACACAAAGGGAAGAGAGACCAACAAGGGCAGAGAGGTGCAAGATCAACTTATTACAATGTCGAAAAAAAGGTAGAGAGGTGCAGGATCAATTTATTTCAATGTTAAAGTCTTTTCTTGGTGGTGTTAACCAACCTCTTCTTCACTTAGGGCGTGTGTGTAAAGTGTATAAATTTTAATTTTTAAACACAGAAGTTTGTAGAGAAAAATAAAAGTGTGTTGTATAACTGTAAATAAACCTACAAATAACATTATATGAAACTTAAATAAAAATAAATAAACAACTAATAATGCAATTATGTAAACCCAAGGAGGCGAGCCTCTCAACAACCAGTCTATAAGTGGGTAAAAATCTAGTCAAAGCACACCAAAATAGCCAATAGATCTATGGTTGGGAGGCATAGGGATCTAAAGGTGAGATCTGCTGGAAATAGGTGCAGACAAACAACAAAAAAGAAGAGGAAAAATTGTTATGAATGAGGTGGTGAAAGCCTATCTCTTGGAGGGAAGCAGAGTGGACCATAGAGGAAAACCCAAAAAAAACTGAAAAGAGGAGTTTTGGATGGATAAATAACCAATATGAAGTGGATCTGAAGGTGAGGTATCAGATCTGAAAAAAGGTTGAATGCTCTGAAAATTTCAAACAACCTTCAGTAGCTAAAACTTTTCCACAAAGTGTGGAGGGGACTGAAGCCCTAGGGGGCTAGGTTCCCACTTTTTTGAGCAAACCAGAACAAGTACAGGTCCAAAACAGGCGGAGACAAAGGTTAGACAAACCTGAACAAAGGCCCAGACAAACCCAGAAAAATTTCTGAAAATTTCCCACAAAAAAGTGAGGTCACAATTTCTGACCTATTTCTTGCTGAGGTCACAGATTTCCACGTCCTAAAGCTCTAGGTCACAGGTTTAGGGCCAAAAAGTGTGACCTACACTATTGGTGCTCTCGGGATCAGGTTTCAGCAGAATGTGTCATCTCAGTTGCGGCTGATATTTGTCACCTGCACAATAGGTCCAAAAACACAGAGAAGTTATAATTTTTAATGTTTTAGGGTTTTATAGGTTAAAAACAACATCAAGAAAAGAAAAACAAGACACTGAAGAGAAATCCTAGGGTTTGAAGCAGGTGGATATGCAAGGATCTAAAAAATGACAGAGGTCGTAATCGTAAACTCGTGTGGAGTCGCTAGTTGTTAGTATGAATCTTAATTTCAAGTGTATGAAAAAAGACTACTTTAGCTGTGCATAATAAACAACCCTAACAGCAAAGATGGTTACCAATATCTTCAGATCTGAAATTAGGTGATCAAGATAAATGCTGCAAAAATCTAGATCTATGCATTAAAAGACATCAAGAAGTAAATAAAAATGATATTTACTCCATGCATCCAATAGACAAGAAAAGAATATGTTAAATGAATTTTATATTAAGGGCACCTAGGAGGAAAACATAGAAGGATGTTACCAGTTCTCCTCAATGGGATGGGTTCTTGTAAGTCCTCAGCACTTCAAATCTAAAATTCCTCTCTCTTGATGGTGTAGTAAACCCAGACAAAAATGGAACTCAAAGGGAGCTTAGAAGCAAAAGATAGAAAAATATGACAATGATGGTGGATCAAAGTCAAACCAAAAGTATAGATCTAGAATGATCTTTAGGCAACAAAAGGTGGTGAATGAAAGGAAAAACCCTTCTATTTATAACAAAATATTGAGTTAGTCTAGATATTGGTGCATAGTTAAAATATTATTAACCAAATCAAGATCCAACTTTTATGGAATATTTTATTATTTTTGTTGGAGGGAAAACAAATTTGACTTGGGTCAAATCCCTTTATTTGTAAATAATAAACAAATAAATGATTTATTTATTATTTTAAGGATATGGTTGAGTAATAATCAAATAAATAATGATTTATTTAATTATTAATGAGTGATTTAGTCAAATTTAACAAGGAATATTATTTAAATAAGGTTTAAATAATTATTCCTAGAAAATATTAAGATAAATAATAATTTATCTAATTAATTTTCCTGTTTTGGGTTAAATATGACCAGGAATATTAATTAAACTGTTGTTTAACTAATTATTCGTTGAGGAAAATCAAATAAATGTATATTTATTTAATATTTCCTCATGAGGTTTCCTATTTAGACCATAAACAACTTAATAAAGGTGTTTTACTAAGTTATTTTTCATAGTGAAAGCAATTTTACTTAGGGTAAAATTTGTCTTACATGGTGTACTTAGGTCCATCTAATAGTAACAGGTTAGATGACCAAAAAATGGTGTAGCAGTAGCAGCTCGGATTAGGACGACACCAATGCAGAAATTGATGCTCACGAGGCATCCTCTACTCCGCTGAATGCCCAGGTGTCCACGCTCGGGAAAGAAGACTCTGAGTACGTGTGCCAAATTTCGGAGGAGCCTCTTAAACCGCCTATTCAGGATGACAAAGAACCAACTGCTTAGCAACTGGGTTCTGCTCTCTATGTTTTTTTTCAATCAATTTCGCTCTAATCCAGTCAATTTTTCTCTTCTTATTTTCAGGTTTAGTCATGTTATGAGCATAGCTAGTTTCCCTAAATGGCCAGCTCACTCAAAGACTACTGAACACATATCATGGGCTGGTTTCCATGTCTAGGGCAGCCCCTATTTTGATATTTTGAATCTGGGATTTCCCGTCGGAATTGGCTTGCCAACTCCAGAGGATGATGATTGTAATTTTTTCACCTGTATTATTTAATAGAAGTAGTCTTATTTAATAAATAAATTAAAAAAAAAAAAAAACATTATTAATTACGAATATATATGGGATGATCTAAATATATTATGCTATGATGATGTCAATACCTAAGTTACAACTTACACAACAAAAATCAATCTTCTTCAAGCGATAAAATTCTTCGTGAGATTGTAATTTTTCATCGTTTATTCGAAAGCATAAATGGATTCAATGCCTTAAAAAGCACGTTGGGAACTCAAATTTTGTAGACGCATAGCTTCAACTTGCAATTCAAACAAACCTTTACTGGATTTTATTTAAAAGTGAAAAACAGAGCCAAAAATATTTTATTTATGGTCACATTGTTCACATTAAAAAAAAAAATTGTTATTAATATATTTTTAAATATTTATCTCCGCTGAAACATTTATTTAAGGCCAGCATTGAATTTTTTTGTTAAATTTTTGGTAAGATCGGCTAGCTTATATTACTGCAAAAAACACATGTTTACAAGATTGATAGTCTCTACTACTTCTCCACTGGGGAAACCAAACCAGTAGCATAAGTTCAAAATTTATAGATTGTCTCTATTGTTCCTAATCTATTGAATTGATAAAAAAATAAACCGAGAGGTCTACATAGAGAACACTAAATTCAAATACATTTCCATGTTGGAAAATAAAATATTATCCTAAGCGTGAGCAATGAATCCCCTCATTCAACTAAATCATGTGCCTAATCTCGCAAGTAAGGATCATCAACACTGTCACACAATGAGGAGTTTGTCCCCATGATTCACTTGGTTAGAAAAGTGACCTTCCTATTGATGCTATCTATTTTTTCTAGGAAGTTTTCCATACAAATAATAATTTCTTCTTGAGTGTTAACCATGTTAGTGAGAACTCTCCCCGTGAGTTTTTTATTGTGCCAATATAGGTTGATGATATGCATATAAGTAGATGTTATGGCTCTAGTGAAATTTCCAACATCGGGGATCTAATATGATCTAGTCTCCCATTTGACGTGTGTATTTGGGATGAACTTGCAATCTTATCTAACTTACTCCTCTTGAATATTATTCTCTAGACAAATTCAGGGATAAAATCCATGTATCTTTCCATGGCTTCCCTAGCATAGGATTGAGCATGAATCCCTATCAAGGTTGGGGGATTGAAGTCAGGAAAGGATGAACCCCGGGTCTTTCTCTTCTTCCTTGACGGGAAGGTCCAATGAAGGGTATATGAGTAAGAGTAAACAAAAAAGTACCAAGCAAGGGGTGAGGACACTAGAATAGGGGATGGAAATAGAGGGTTTCAAGCCAAAACAAGGGGGGGTGGGGAGCTAGAAAGGGGACCAAAAATAAGTAGGGAGAAAATGTTATAAATTCTAGCAAGAAACACTAAATTTTACTTGTGCCTTAGTCAAATTTAGTAATTTAATTTTCCACATCAATAGGATGACTTGGATTGCAGTTAACTTGTGTGACATGGCCTTGTCTACTATTTTACTTAGTAAATTCGATTTAAAGGATAGAATTAGAGTTGCGCATGTGGAGATTGCTAACATTTATTAATATAGTTAATTTATTTTTAGTTTGACTCAATTAATTAAGCTCAAGTCCCTAGTTGAGTCATTTGAAGGTAAGTTGAGTAGTATAATTTGTGATAACTTGGTGATCTCTCAGTTAAGCTATTCAATCAACTAAAAATAGCCCAAACATGCATCAAATTCAAATTTCCTAGCTGGAGTGGAGGAAAAGGAACTTTGTAATTATCAATTATATGCTAGTTGAGTATACAAGCTTGGCATTGAAACAAATGTATCATTCCTTGGGTATTGCACAAGAAAATTGGAGAAAATTCCTTTCTTTTGGGATGTAATTTCCTCTAGGATTACGCAACGAAATAGGATAAAGCTAGGTCCTTGAATTGGATAAATGTTTCCCAGAGTAGGACAGTCGGTAGGATAATAGCTTTATAGTGTGGATTATGCTTCAATATCGTAGCAAGACACTGTAATAGTTTCTCATTCTAATCTAATTAATGAAAATAAGCGAAGGGGTTTTTCCAAGTTGGGTTCCGTTGTAGAATCATTGTGTTCTTGTAGTTTTTATGGTTACATGTCATTGCATGTGTTTCCCAATTGTGATTTAAATTATATCTTCCATAGAATAGTAGAGTAAATTTATAATCTTTTTATTTCAATTAGATTTCATCAAAAAGTTGAACATAAAAAAAGGCCCGATGGCTTGGATTGACACATATTTTAATTGTCACGTATTTTTCTCTTATAGAAAGTCGATATTATTTAAGGTCAATAATGAAAAAAATTAATTATGGTGACATTAAAATATAATTTTACTTTCTTTTAGGAGGGTTTAACAAGATGACACTTGACCATGGGGGTGAAGGGAGAAATGATGCGTGAGACTAAGGTGGGAGATATGATCCAAGGATGAAGGTTGTGAGCATGAGTAAACTATGGTTTATCGAGCGAGTGGTGGGGACACCAGAACATGGGATAGAAATAGAGGGGATAGGGCAGAAAAGGAAGGGGAGTTAGTGAAGGAACCTATTTGGTAAATTAATTGTCTTTAATTTACTTCATTAAATGTCAACCAAGGTTCATGTACTTATGAAGTGTATGTACTTCATTATATGCTAGGATTTATTCTAAGCACAAAACTAATTGAAAAAAATAATAATACCAAATATAAAATGAACTAAAAATTAGAAACTAATAATGCACATGTTCTTTATATCCAAAGTGAAAAATAATCAAATTTAGCTTTTCAAAATAAATAACTAACTAATACTACCAAGTTTGTTGAAAAAGAAATTCTTGAAAACCAAATCATTACAGAAAAATAACCTAATGCTATTGTTGCATAATTGAAATGATTATGCAGTAAGTACTGAAAAGAACTCTACAAACTAATTTGAAATGAAATAAAATTTAATCTAATTGCTTATGAGAAAAACTTATAAAAAAAATTAAACTATGAAAGGTAAATTTCCTTTAAAAGGAAATGAAAATGAAGTAAAGATAACAAGAATGAAAATCTAACTCAAGAGAAATTACTAATGTGTGTATTAACTTCCAAACTATATTTCCAATCTATCATAATCGAGATTAAAAATAAATAGCGATTAACAGAATTGAAACTTTGAAAGCTATAATGGCTTATCTCAGAATATCATGAAATGATAAAATGCTAAGTATCAGTGATCACATGTTCATTGAATTGTTAACACTTTTTGGTATTTTTCCTTTTTATGACTACTCTGAAACAACGATATATTAACTAGATATGAAAACTATAATGAAAATGATCTTTTGAGAAAACATAAAACTAAATTAATTTAAAACCTGAAATGTAAACCTCACAACACGCAGGGGGGCCCTCAAGGAGTGCAGGATCAGTTATCAGTGAAGACTTCACGCACACATTGAAGTGATAACATAAATTTATATTAAAGGAATAAAGTATTAATATCTTAACAATAGTAAATATCACAACCTCATAACCATGTCCTCAGTTTTGATAATTGCTATTTATATAGAAAAAAAAAACAATTTAAAAAAAGAGTTTCAAGCTGATAAATATTTAACAACTTAACACCTAGGATATTTCTATCTTAAGATTCCCCAGCGCGTTATGACCAACTATTATGAAAGGAATTCATATTATATTTTGTATTTATTCATCTAAGTATCTCTCTCACTTGATTCTCCGATCTTAGTGTGCAACTGTAACACGCAATCATTAGTTGACTCAACCTTTGACTTTAATATTCCTCATTTTCTTTAACTTGCCACATAATACTAGTGGGTGGATATACATACTGGAGACAAATTCCATCTTTGGAGAGTCTTATTTATTCTTTGGGGCGTTGCAACCTATTGAACAATGAACTTTGCTGTAGAATCAAATGTTAGCTGTAAAATGTACAAAATTTGGTACTTGCAAGATACTTTTGTCATAGTTTCATTAAAAAAAAAAAATTTAAATATGGATGTTTTAGTACCTTGTGGATTTTATCTTGAGCTTGATATGCTAAGATTTTAAACAAAAATGACAAAAACGTGGAAAATGATGTCAAAATGGGTGGTCAAAAAGAGATATTCTTAGACTTCAACATCCTCCCATAGTGAAGGCTTTACATGTCCTCATGCAACAAAACTTCAAAATTTATTCATGTCTTCTCCTTTCAATAAATTATTTTTTATGCCTGAGCAAGTACATTTGGACTAGTACTTCCTCTCGTCTTGATTCCAAACGTAATTATTGGTCTCTTTATAAGAACTCTTCTTTGTAGCCCTCTCACCTTGTTTTTTAGAAGCTTATTTCGAACCTTAAGCTTCTTGTTCTTTTTATACCACTCACAAAGATGTAGCAAGGTGTTGTCATTTTGAGTCCTTAATATTTCATTTTGAACTTTATATGCTTCCCTTTCCTGAGTCAAATGTTTATTAAGGACTCTAATTGAAATACACCTTGCTTCATTTTTTCTTCAATGTTATGTTCTTGTTTTGCACCTCATTTTTCTGCTAAAGTTTCATATTGAGATGATTTTAGTTTCTGTTGTGCCTTAAGCTCCATAGATTCCACATAGTCATAGATTTTTTGTTGTATTGGGTCGATTTCTGAGGTTTTTCTTGTCAAGCTGCCTATTGGACTGTCAATTGGATTGGAAATTGAACTATTAATTTAGGGAGGAGTATCAAATCCTTCCATTAGGGGAATTTGTAGGTCTAAAATGGGTCTCCTAAGAAAAATGTACAACCAAAATAAAATTTATAAGGACCAATAGGATTAAATATGATGATGTCAACCATGGGGGTGATTCACCATTTTTGGAGTAAAAAAGTAAAAAGATTAAAAAATAATAAAATAATAAAACTAATTTTTCAACTCGTATTTTCAACTTATCTCCCTAAGGTTTTACTCAAATTTTGAGCAGGATTACTTGTTAGATGCAAATTTTATTCCTCATCCAAGGACTACCCATGTTGCATAGTTTTAATAGATAATGTTACATGAAATGTGAGAAATACATGAAAAAACATGATTACAATCATGGTTTTCATGTATTTACCATTTTGCGTGTGGCAGGGTCGATCGAAAATATGCAACATGGGTACCCCTTAGATGATGAATCAAATTCTGTATCTAGCGATTGTTTCTGCCCGAAAATTTGAGTAAACCCATAGGTAGATAAGTTGAAAAAATAGTTTTTTTCATTTTTCCCTCTAAAATTTGATGATGTAATCTAATCTTATTTTATTATTTCCACTATTATTTTATAATTTCCTTAGGATGCCTATTTTTTACATCAAAACTCCCCTAATTATTTTCAAGTTCTACATTTCTGGTGGCTGAGGATTTGCTAGTTTTGAAATTCTCTTACTCCTCAGACTAGTCTCTAAACTTTTGATGTTTTGTTTTCTTATTCTTCTATCCTTTTTTTCTTTTCTTGTTCAAGTATTGGTTGGATCGAGTTGGCTTATTTTCTCGTTAGGTTTCTTTTATCACCTTTGTGTTTGAACTTTCAATAAACTGAGAGAGTGAATTATTGTCCTCAAGTGAGTCTTCTGAAATTGTATTGACATTTTCCTCTTGAATTTTTTTTCCTTGAACTTTCTCTTTTCCAAGACTTGGGTTTAATACTCTTCTACTGTGTTTGACCCTAATTTTTGGTTTTGGTTCTAGGGCCTCTATAAAATTATTCCTTACCAATAAATCTTTCCAATTATCCCCTTTCAATTTCAAATGTGCTTCTAACAAGATTTTAATAATCCCATGATGATATAAAGAATTATAAATAGACTTGGATTCCATTTGAATACTAGAAGCCATTTTTCTCAAAATTTGAAATAAAAATTAAGGTAAATTGATTTCAAAGCCATCAATGAACTGCATCATAAGCCTAATATGATAAAAAAAACATCGTTTTGAATCTTCTTTCACATGTTATGAATTTATGGAGTAATAACAGTAGATTACGCTATTTACCCTTTAGTGAATTCACAAGAATTCCTTTCTTGAAAATAAATATATCCACACCTGGTTCATTTAAGAAATGCGCCTAGTCATTGTCTTTAATTTTACGGTTTTTAAAATAGCACTCCCCGTTCCTTGGTAAGTCTATTGCTTCAGCTATAATTGACTCTGTAAGGATGAGCGTAATATCTCCAATTTCAGCCTCTACTCAATCAAATGCCTGAGTGAATGCTTTGGTAACCTTGGGTTCATGTCCATCGAAATTCTCAAAGAATTGGATCCAACCCACTTGCTATAACTGTTCCTTAACTTTGGAATAAGCGTGCAGAAATTTTACAACATTTGGTTCATATTGGATAAGCGTACCCATTGTGTAGAGAAGGTATATGCCTCCTAATGCTCTTTTTTACTATGGAATGGAGTTGAAATGAAAAATGAAGGCTCTGAAAGTAGAAATGAATATGGAGTAGAGTTTAAATGATGATGAGCTAATGTATGATGAAGGAATTCATGTTCTGTTCGACTTGTCCTTACACAATTTCCCATGTATGCTTTAAAATCACTAGTGTTATGCACCTATTTATTAATTGGATTTTGATGTGAAAAGTGTGATGTAGTGAAGGGTTAAGGTCATAATGGTAAAATATTTATAAGATCTTAAATATTTCAATTTCTCATCCATAATTTAAAATATGAGTTTTTAAATGAAACATGACTCAAGTAATCTTACATGCCTTAATGTTTCTTTTTATACCTTTCTGTTGTTGAATTTAATTTTTGTTGTAGAATTGTGAATTGGATGTAGAATGATGGAAAATATGTTTGTCATATTGCGGACCTGTTGGAGAAGAATTTCCTTATTATTACTATTTTATCACCTAAAAATTTGAGAAAAAGAGGGATAAAAGGAAACAAGGATGAACGAAAATTCTGAAAATCTTGACTACCAAGAAATTGTTAGTTTTCAATGAAGATTTTATGTATAAACATGCCAAAGAGGTTTTTTTTCATGTTTATACATATTTTTTTATTCATTTTTTTATTTTTATTTTATTTTTTAGAAAAAATACCATGAATTTGGAAAATGAGGAGAAGATTCACCTTTATTGATCAACTTAATTTCATAATTGTCTTGTAAATATCTAAGAAATTCCTCCCTTGTCAATTTTTTATGATACAATCTCAATATATGACCATTAACAAGGAATGCAATTTCTTCATCATCAATAGTATTAATTTTCATTGCTCCATTTTCAAAAGTAGTATCAAACTCATAAGGACCAAGCCAATGAGTTTGAAACTTTCCTTGGAAATATTTAAACTTGGAATAAAAAAGAAGTGCCCAGTCACCTTGTTTGAACTTCTTATATTTGATGAAATTGTCATGCCATTTTGATCTCTTTTGTTGCAATATATTGGTCCTATGGATATCATCTTGTCGAATCTCATATAACTCATTTAAATGAGCTAACCTTGGCTTCTGAGCATCTGATAGCTCAAGGCCCAATTTAGTAGTTGTTCTGAAGGTCTCTAATTGGAACTCAATTGGAAACAAAAGTGTTTTACATAGACAAGCTCATGAGGAGTATTCCCAGTTGTATTCCTCCAAGTGGTATGATATGTCGATAATGCTTCTAGAATTTGTTTTTCCCAAACCTTTCTATGGAAATGCACAGTTTTGGTAAGAATTTCTTCAAGAACCTTGTTAGTACATTCTACCTTCCCATTGGCTTGTAGATGATATGGAGTGGACTTTCGATGCTTGATTTTTTACTTCTCCATAATTTTTTGTACCAACTCAGATGTGAATTGGGTGCCTTGATCTGTTACATTTTATCTTGGAACCCAAAAATGAGTAAAAATATCCTAGAAAATAAATGAAACTACAACATTTTCAGTAGCAAATAAAAGAGGCTTAGCTTCTACCCATTTTGTGACATAATTTGTGCAAAAAAGTATGTATCGTTTCTATCTAGATGGAGGATTTATTGGTATTATAAAAAATAAAGCCCATTTCTCAAAAGATTCCATAAGTACTTGAATTTGTAGATGCATTTCATCCAATGGTACTAGTTTCTCATTCTCTGAAAATTGTCACATATTTTGACATATTCCTTGTCATATTTGAAAATAGATGGTCAATAATATACGAAAAGAAGGATTTTATATGCATTCCTTTTATCAAAACAATGTCCCCCACATGGATCATCATGGAAATCTTTTAGAATGTCTAGAACTTCATCTTCCCAGTCACATCTTTGAATGATCATATCAGGTCTAGTTTTGTACAATTCTCCATCTATCCAGGAATAGGATGCACTGATTTTAATAATTTTTTTCTTTTTTCTTATTGAAAATTCTGGTGGAAATTTCTCTATCGCTAAATAATGGGAAATGTATGCAAACCAAGGAAATTTAGTAGATACTACAAAAATATATTCATCAAGAAAATTATCATTTACATGAACATCAACATTATCATTTTGTCCCTGGATGCGAGTGACAGCAAGAGTACAAATTAAAATTTCCTCTCCCACGCCCATGAGGATGAAGATCTGCAGTGCAGGTCCTAACCCAATGTGGATCCTCAAGCCAGTAATCATCTGCACAAGATGAACAAGATAAGGTATGATGAAGACACACTTGGACAACGTCACCCCTCCAGGGTACCTCTCTGCAGCAATCATTCTAACTGATTACTTCGATTAACACGTCGATCGGTCATAACTCTTCACTCGAGCCGACTCATGAAAATGGTTATGGCATGTAGTTACGTGCGAGGCACAATCATGTTCTAACCCTTCGCATGTGTCACATGACTTTTAAAAGGAAGGCCCCTCAACACAAAGAGATAGACAGTCAGCTCCTACAGTCTTATTTTTTGTTACTATTCTGGCCCTCCTACGCACCCAGTCCGTTGCGCAACCCTCCTCCCAAAGCTACACTATGAAAAAATCCCTGGGCTGCGACTCATCCAACCTACGTGCACCCATTACCCCATGCCCCTTGATGTGCTTTCCCCCTCATCATTTCTCCCTGTCCTCTTTCACTTCTCCCTTGCTTCGAACCCCCCTATTGATCATTCCCCTAACTCCGCCACACCTCAGCGTCAGCTAACCATGGCACCTAGGCTATGCCAAAGAACCATTCATAGAGGTCAGAGAGGGGCACTCCCCAGTCGTTACCACCGTGGGACGGATAATTGCCTCAATTTTGTTGAAGGCTCCTCCTCAGGAAGTTACGCTAAACATAGCCTCAAACCTGATCAAGAGGAGGAGGCCCCTATGTAGGCTTCACAGAGAGGTATAAGTGGACAATGGAATTCCACCATTGTGCACCAAGTGCACCTCCCACCTCGCAAGACCGAGCCTCTTTTGACTTAGGAAGATGAGGGTTATGATACAAATGTTTTGATTATAGATTCTAAAGGTACTTGGATGCGTGTCCCTGATGTAGAATACCTGATGGCTCCCATCCTCTATGCACTGGTCCCTAAGCCTTTGTGTCCACCCACTGATATAGAAGAATCAGCTATGGAGATGTACATCTATACCATAGTGGAGGAAGAGCCAAAAAACGACGATGAAGCCGAAGAATAAGGACTACAAATCTGCTTAGTTCTTCCTTGGTTTTTTTCATGCTTGCTATCACCACAAAATTTCTAGTCATACTTATGCTTCTTCATATTTTTTAATTTCCAGTTACACTAGCGCTTCTGTGCATTTCGTAATTTCATGTTTCAATTATTTTCTAGGTTGGTTTCCTCCACGAAGGCAGCCCCTTATGTGCACAACAAAGTCTGGGATTGGTTAAGCACAGCTTACCAACCCAACCTGTAGCATATTTAATGTTTCTATTTTCGAAGTAATATAGATTAGCCTCATTTACCAAAAAAAAACATTATCATTTTTCATTCTGGAAAGGAAATCAACAATTTTGTTTTCTTTTCCAAGTCTATGAACGGTACTAATATTTAATTCTTGTAAAAGTAACAACCATATTGTAATTATTCCATTAGTAAGTGTTTTATTAATTAAGTGTATAATGGTAGAATGATATCTGTGAATAAAATTTTCATAACCAGTAATGGAATGACAAAATTTATTTATGGCATGTACAAAAACTAAAAACTCCTTTTTAGTCACAAGATAATTTAACGCTGCAAGAGTCAAATTTTTACTTGTATAATAAATTTCATAAGGATTTAAATATTTTTGTCCCAATACAACTCTAAAGTTGTGTCTAAAGCATATGTAGATATATGGAAAAGGAGAGAGAAATCAGGTCCTCTTAAAATTCGTTCTTCAGTTATTCTTTGTTTAATGTTTCAAATTTTTTTTGACAATCATAATTCCATGTAAATTCACAATCTTTTGTGAGCAGTTTAAAAAGTGGAGAGGTTGTCTTTGGGAAATTTTCTATGAACCTCCTATAATATCCAGTGAATACTAGAAATCTTCTCACATCCTTTTGGCATACAAGAAATGAAATTTTAGAAATAACTTCTACCTTAGATGTGTCTACCTTAATTCCATTTCCTGATATATGGTATCTTAAAAAAATTCCTCCAATAAACATCATAAAACACTTTTCCTGACTTAATGAAAGGTTTGATTCTTTACATATAATAAGAATTTTTTCCAAATTTCCCATGGCTTCTTCAAACGAATCACCATACACAGTAAAATAATGCATGTATACTTCTACACAATCATGTATTAGATTAGAAAAAAATCCTACGATTGTTCTTTGGACTATGGTAGGAGCATTACATAATCCAAAAGTAAGTACTTTATAGGGATATGTTCCCCAAGGACATCTAAAATTAGTTTTTCCTTGATCTTCTAGTGCTAGATAGGTTTTATTATATCCACTAAAACAATCTAAAAATGAAAATACTATTTTCCTGCCAAGGTATCTAATACATGATCAATAAAAGGTAGTTGAAATTGATCCTTTAAAGTGGCTTTGTTTAATTTTCTATTGTTAATGCATACTCTCCATTTTCAATTCTTCTTTGGGGCAATGACGAATGGTGACACCCATTGACTATTTGATATTGGATAAATTAAATTCACATTTAGCAATTTTTGAAATTCGTCCTTAACAATTTCCCTTAAATTTGGATTCATCATTCTTTGAGGTTGTCTAACCGGTTTGACATTTTATTGAATATAAATGTGATGCAAACAATTTTTAGGATCAATTCCTTTCATATCAGTATATTCCCATGCATAAGCAGAGGAATTTATTTGTAGCATCATTATTAATTTTCTCTTTTGAAGTTCTTCCAAGTGATTGCTAATATTTAATGTTTTACCTAGAAAATTTTATGCTTGAGAGTTGCTAAAATTTTCCATAGAATGTAAAGAAAATTTATATGATGATAAATTTTCAATATTAAACTGTTCCTAATTTTTTTTATCTTTTTTCAAATAAGAATAAGAATTAGTATTATTCATCAAATTTATTTATTTATTTTCTTCATCTAATTGAGTAAAAGTATAAACTGGTTGCATATTATCAAATTCTTCATCATCGTCATCTATCCATATTTCACTTTCTACTTCGGTTATAGATTTTACAGGAGGATATAGTGTGAAATTTCTAGTGGAATTTCCATTATATATATGTGTGTGTTTGTGTGTGTGTGTGTGTGTGTGTGTGTGTGTGTGTGTGTGTGTCTCGATTTACAGCTTATAAATGCATCAGTTGCAGCCAGCCAAGGTCTGCCTAAGATCAATGGATGGACTCCTAAATTGTTCTTGGGAGTTAAGATCATAAAATCTACAGGATATTCTTAAGAATATAAGGAAACAAACACATATTCTAACACTCCATCTTGTTTAATAACATATCTATCTGATAATTGTAATAAA
Organism: Pinus albicaulis; assembly: GCA_034641835.2. Lineage (NCBI taxonomy): Eukaryota > Viridiplantae > Streptophyta > Pinopsida > Pinales > Pinaceae > Pinus > Pinus albicaulis. The sequence continues at coordinate 1,235,982,614 of CM076580.1, forward strand.
GTTGTATATTGAAGATTTGAAAGTTTAAGTTTATCAATGGTTTCTCTTAGTCAATTAAAGTATTTGGAATCTCAATACCATTGATGTGAATCTTTACAATGGTATTCCTCGATCTAAATATTTTTGAACAATAATTTTCCCCATCATAATGTCAATAATTTTTCCTACCAATTCAATATTTTTAGTGTTTTTTCTTCTTCTTAGTTTTCCGATACATAGCACCTTAATGGTTTTTGAAAATATTGGTATTTCCTTTATTGCTTGAAGTAAATGAATTCTAATGCAAACATTGATAATTTCATCTAACATGTCATAATCTAGTAATACAATTTTCCTTTCTACTCCTTTATCAATTTTAAGTCTCTCAGGAAATGGTGGTTCTTGTAAGGAGATAGAAGGTCTCCCTATTATAGGAATTGTAGGAGATTATTTTATTTGATCATCATTTCATTGTATAGTAATATATTCCCTTAGAGGAGTACTTTATTGGTTAATAATTTCTTCTTTCTTATGAATTTCATCCTCTTTAGATTCATATATGATAACTGTTGGTGGATTATTTTGTAAAACTCTACTAGGTCTAAGTTGAACATCATTTAGACCTTGTAGTGTAACCATAAAAGATTTAAAAATTTGTTCTTTGACATTATAAATAGATTTTCGATTCTTATTATTTGGGTTGGGAAATGGTTGAACATGAAATTGATTTGGATTTTTTCGAAAAGGTAATGCAAGTTATTGGTTTGGATTTTAAAATTGGGAATTTTGAATAGGCTGAGGAAAATACTATGGTGGAAATGAAGAATAAGGTTGTTGAAATTCAGGATATTGAGGATACTTGCAATAAGGATTTTTCCAACCTTCTGCCCAAGATGGATTTTGAGGCCAAGGCCATTAAGGCATACGTGTAGTCCAATTTTTTTTTGTTTGTGCATATGTTTGAATGTTGAAAAATTGAGTCATATTTGGTTGTGAATATTTCCATGCTACCTTAGCAACAAAAAAAAAAAATATTTAGCTTGGCTTGGCCTATTTCCTCTTGATAAACAACTTTAAGACTAGGTATTGAAGTAAATTCCTTCGTACTATGATTTTATGCACATATGACACAAATATCAACACTATCAAGGGGGTATTCTCATGGAAAATTTTAGGGGCTAATATTCACAGGTGGGCTAATTTTCCATGGTTTTCCAAAAGAAAGATTCACCAACTTCCATTTTTTTATAAAGATGATTCGCCCAAATTTTACAATATAAAATTATTTTACATTAAAAATTGCCAAAATTATATAGACAATATATATAATATCATTATAAATTTGAATAATTTTACAAATACATCAATAAACATTTTATAGTTTGCATATTAGGGACTAGTGAGATTCGCCAATTTTTTAAACTTCAAGATAATTTTCCATCCTTAAAATTATCCCTGGGTATTCTCTTAAGGCATGTTTCTTTATACATCTTGGTCAAAAGATAGATAATGCAACATTTTCAAATTTTTGATTTTTTTGTATTTTAACAATATCTAGTTGTTCACTAAGACTCCCTAAAATATTTGTTTTGAATTTATCAAGAAAATTTCCTATTTAAGCTCTTCTAATTGTCCCAGTTGCATATCTACCAATCCAATACGTAATAGGGTCTCTTGGATTTTTCCCATTTCTAGCCTTACCTCTTGAAATATGTATACACAGTTCACAAATATCTCTAAATGATAACTGAGAAAGTTCTCCTTTAATGATTAAATTTAGAAGATCTATCCACTCATCTCTAATAGATTTCAGCAAAAGGGCTTTCAAATTTTCATCATCTAGAATATGCATATTAGCCCTTTTAACATTGTAAGAAAATATTTCAACCAAATCTTCAAGATTTTCATTTTCTTTTTGTATCATTTTAACGACTTCACCTTTAAGGTTGTGAGGCATACAATAATATTTGTATTTATCTAAAAACATGTTTTTCATTTATTCCCATGTTCTTATGGTATTTTTTCCTAATCCAATAGACCATTTAAGTGCTCCATCTTTAAGAGTGGTTGGAAACAATTTTAATTTTTGAGAATCAAGAAAGTAATTATGAGATCTACACAAAACTTCAAACTCAAAAAGAAATGTTCCAGGATCATCATGTCTTAATCCATGGAAATTAGGGAGGATGGAAGGTGATATATTCTTCATTTTGGTTATGGTATCTTCATCTAAGATGGAAAATCAAAAAGGTTAAGCCTCTCCTCTACCACCTCTTATGCCTCTTCCCCCACCTCCTCCTCTATTTCCTCCTGTTCCTCTTCCACCTCCAAACCTAAGTTCATCATTCAAATTACGCGATTATCCTTCTCCTGCCTCTACCATTGAAGAATCTTCTAAGCTAATATAAGGTTCTATAATTAGGCTTTATAGCTCCTCCTCTAGTTCTTCTATCAATGGAATCTTAAAATAATTTTCTCCTTCCTCTTCACTTGGGACTTATAATTATTTTCCTATAAGTTGTTCTTAGTTGAAGATAGAAAGATTACTCCTTCTGTTGGGGATGTAGGTTCTTCTACTACAAGTTTAGTAGAATAAGTTGGTGAATCTTTAGGTTGTTTTTCGGATCTGTGTACCTTAGGAAGTCTATGTCTGCCTACAAATGATGGAATGTGAGTTTTGGTGGATGGTGTGGAACTACGAGGTCTTGGTGGGGTGAGTGTAAATGTTGGATTCGAACTCCTACCTCTAGTTACAAATATAATCCTAGAATATCTTTCTCTATGCATAAATAATTTTTATCATTTTCAATTTTATTAAAATGAAAATACTTCTAAATAATGTACAAGAATAAATCCTATATACACTTCCCTGACAATGGTGCCAAAATGTTTGGTAAATTAATTGTCTTTAATTTACTTCATTAAATTTCAACTTATGAAATGTATGTGCACTACATATGCTAGGATTTCTTCTAAGAACAAAACTAATCACAAAATTTAATAAAACCAATTATAAACTGAACTACAAATTAGAAATTAATAACGCACAGGTTCTTTCTATCGAGAGTGAAAACTAATTAAATTGAGATTTTCAAAATAAAGAAATATCTAATATTGCTAATATTGTTGAAAAATAAATGCTTGAAAACCAAAACATAAAAAAAAAATAACCTAATGCTACTATTGCGAAATTGAAATGATTTTGCACTAAGTACTGAAAATAAATTTGCAAACTAATTTGAAACGAAATAAAATTTAATATAATTTCTTATGAGAAAAACTGATAACAAAATCTTAAACTATGAATGGAAAATTTGTTTTAAAAGGAAATGACAATGAAGTAAATATAACAAGAATGAAAATATAACTCAAGAGAGATTACTAGTGTGCATATTAACTTCCAAACTGTATTTCCAGTTTAACATAATAGAGCTTGAAGATAGCTAGCGATTAACAGAATTAAAAATTTTAAAGCTATAATGAATTATCTCAAACTATCATGAAATGATAAAATGCTAAGTATGAGTGATTACAGATGCATTTAATTGTTAATGATTTTTGGTGTTTTCCTTTTTATGAGTACTCTAAAACAAGATAGATTAACTAGAAATGAAAACTATAATGAAAATTATATTTTAAGAAAAATTGATATTAAATTAATTGAAGGCTTGAAATGTAAACCTCACAGCTCACAGGGGGGCCTCCTTGAGTGCAGGATCAGTTATCAGTCAAGACTTCACGCACGCATTTAAGAGATAACTGAAATTTATATTAAAGGAATAAAGTATTAAGATCTTAACAAAATTTATTATCTCCACCTTAGAACTGTGTTCTTAGTTTTGATCATTGTTGTTTATATAGAAAATAAAAATAAAAGATAAAAAAAAGTTTTAAGCCTATAAATATTTAAACAACTTGACACCTAGGAGATTTCTATCTTAAGTTTCCTTGTATCTTTATGAATTTCTATTCAAAAAGCATGTCATACGATATTTCGTATTTCTTCAGCTAAGTATCTCACTTGCTTGATTCTTCGATCTCAGTGTGTAACTGTGACACGCAATCCTTGATTGACTCAGCCTTTCACTTTCAGATTCCTCATTCTTTCTGGCTTGCCAAATAATTCCAGTAGATGGATAACCATAAGGGAGCCAAATTTCATCTTTTGACAAACTTATTTCTTCTTTTGGGGCACTGCAACCTATTGAATGATGAATTTTTTTGTAGAACCGAATGTTAGTTGTGGAATGTAAAAAAATTGCTAATTGCAAGATACTTTTTTTATAATTTTATTAAAGATAGAGAAATTAAATATGGATGTTTTAGTACCTTGTGGATTTTATCTTGACCTTGATATGCTAACATTTTAAATAAAAATGACAAAAAGGTGGAAAATGATGTCAAAAAGGGTGGTAAAAAAGAGACATTCTTAGACTTCAATAGAACCAACAAGTGGAAAGGGAGAAAATGTACAGAGGGAAAAATCATAAATAGATAAGTTACAAGTATATGTCTAGATACATGGGGCCAAGAATAGGGATGGATTCCCAAAAGTTAAAACAACTTACAGAGGACATGGAAGTGAGCATACATTGTTGCAGATCCAAAATTAAGTTGTAGGGAAGGATCATGAAAAATATAAACTTGAAAATAAAGGTCCCATAGAGAGGATTAACACATATAGTTTAAATTTCACATATTTCAAATTAGGATAACTGAATTATAGATTTTCCTCTTACTAGGAAGTAACTAAAAGAATTGACCTTCAATATATATATCTATATATATATATATATATATATATATATATATATATATATATATATATATATATATATATCAAGTTGATTTTTTTTGTAAGTTAATATTGTATTGCCTCAAAATATCATGTAAACCAACTATATCATACAACTGACCAACTTAAAAAAAAATTAAGTAGGTGGTCTCAATATTCCCAATAGGAAACCTAATATTTTTTACCAGCTACGAGTTGAATAATTTGTCCAAAATTCTAATAGTTTTAAAAACTTTAGAATGCTTAAAGTATCTACAGTAGAAATGTAAATAAATAAATAAATAAAATACAAGCTAACATGTAGGATCAAGAATATGAGGAGGTCCACGAGTCAGACCTTTAGAACTAGGTACTAGAGGAGATGAGTGAATAGGATAACACTGGAGGTGGTGCTCTATATGAGCAACCTAGCATCCATTATTTCTAAACACGCATGTTGATTTATCTCAATACATTTGGAATCTTCCAAACTTGCAAATATATTATATATTTGTTCCTATTTTTCCTTTAATAACCTACCTAAAAGGCCTTCATTTTCTAGTATAGTGATATGGTTTCTACTTCTTCATTCCCTTAGTATGACCATTGTTAGGAACCTAGTTGAAAACGTCTTCCATTATTTGAGAGAATGAGAAAACATATCTATCTCTAATAGAAAGGGTCTCCAATTGACATATTTCATTGTGATTTTCAGAGGGGGTGACCAAATGATAAGTTTCAGTACCCTCTTGGGCCTGCTACTAGGCTAATTTTTGACCCTAGGGGTCATGGCCTCCTCATCCATACCAATTTCACATCCTTTGATGTTACATGTTAACCAATAAGCTAATGCACCAGAGGTATTTAAAAAAATTAACAATGGAAATGGAATCAATATGGAGGTGACAAAATTCCATGGTCGGCATCACAACAAAGGTTTGAGAGCAAAAGAAATTCAAAGCATAGGTCAAGAACTGTTGTATCAAGAAACACATGAATAGGTATCACTAGTTTATGCAAGGGTATAATTACCAGAGAATAAAAAATGTTGTAATGAAGAGACACCATCCCACTATTGTGATTGAGAGAAAGATACAAGACTATATCCAAAGCACATAAACATACAAGACTATCTCCAAACTAACACCAAAATCAAAGAAGTTTTCATACACATAATTTGGAAAAATAATGAGAGGATTTCAAAATTACCCGCATCATAGTAACCTTTCCATGAGACAGTTGGATTTTCAAATGGACACATGTGTGACAATTGCTCGACAAGTGCCCAAGTAGTAGCTACCTTCTGTTGCATTATGAAAATATCTCCTCGAAATATTCCAGAACCCTATGCCCCTTAGTTCTAATGCACAAATATCACCTAAGAAAATCAATAGCAGACCCAAGTTGATATAAATTCCCCCCAAAGTCACTCAAGGAATAGAAAATCCATGGTTTCCATGACTTATCAGTATCCAGTTAGTCATATATCTCACAATGATCCCTCTTTATCCAATCTATTTCACCATCGCCATGAAACCTAACTATTTCCCCTCCTCTCTACACTTCATATGGATGCACTTGGTCTCCTTAACTCCCTGCATCTCATGTCCCTTGGAAATTTGCATATCATATGCTTACATGCTTGTGCATGCAAACGGGTGGCCATGAAAACTCCTTCATTTAATGAGCTCATCTTCATAGGGTGGCATACATGGTACCAAACCCACTATTATCCTCGAGTAACACCCCCATCAAGTAAAGTTTATAAAAATTAATATAAAAAATGAAAAATGTTATTTATGGTAGTATTAAAATATATTTTTACTTCCTTTATATATATAGATATATATCAATTTTATCCTAAAATATATTAATTAACATATTTATTTAATTTTAGTTGATCCTTTCAGTTAATTTTTCCCAAAATATAAGAAATAAGTGTTGGAATTGCAAGTTAAAGCCATGTTTGTAAATTCCGAAGATGATTTTCAAGGGGTTCAATCAATTTATGCATTCAAATATGCAATTTAGACAATGAAAAATTACAGTGTCATCAAGAATTGTATTGCATAAAATTTTTATTATTCAGTTTATCAAAATGAAGGACATGTTCAATTCCTTAAATGGTACATGGTACACATACATACATATATAGGTGTGCTTTTCAAAATGAAGGACGTGCTAAAATGAACGACTTGTATGAATGGCTAGTTATTCCTTTTGGTTTGACCAACGCACCCAACATTTGTATGAGGCTCATGAATGAAGTCCTCAAGGAATTTATTGACAAAATGGTGGTTGTTTATTTGGATGATATCCTTTTGTGCGACAAAACCAAGGAAGAGCATCTCTGATTTTTAAAACTAGTATTGAATAAATCGCAGTAGGAGAAAATTATAATAAATCTAAAAAAAAGTGTTATTTTCTTTTTAAAAAAGTAGTTTATTTAGGATTTATAGTTTATTTGAAATTTTAGCTGCATTTGTGCCCAATTTTAGAGATAATTAAAAAATAATAACAAAATTTTAAGTGGAAAACAATAGCAGAAGAAGCACTCCAATTTCTTATGAATAAAATCAGAAATAAACCTATTTTAATTTTTTCTTATTTCCAAAATCCTTTTCAAGTACAATGTGATGTCAGTAGAACACCAATTGAGTTTTCCTTAGCCAATATAATAAACCAATTGCATATTTCAGTGAGAAATTGTATGAGGCCAAACAAAATTTGTATACTTATGACAAGGAGTTTTATGCAATAATTTACCCCCTCATGAAGTGGAGGAATTTTATTCTGCCAAAGTAATTCATCTTTTACATTGACAACTAGGCATTGGAATTTATCAGCAAACAAGACAAGCTAAACTAAAGACATGCAAAATGGATTGAGTACATGTAGAATTATTATTTCATTTTAAAGCATATTATTGGAACTCTTAACAAAGTTCTTAATGGTTTTAGAAAGATATGTTTAATTATACAGGAATTCCAAGCTAATACTCTCGGATGTGAGCATCTCCAAGAGTTATACAAGGAAGAACCAAATTTTAAGGAAATTTATGAAGCTTTTGAAAACCCCATGATCAAAGATCGAAGCTCATGGCTCGAATATTTGTTCCAAGATGGATTTTTTTTCGAGGGTATAAATATGTGTATTCCAAGAGGATAAATGAGTAGTAATTTATTGAAAGAGAATCATAGTCGGGGAATTTCTTGCCATTTTGGCCATGACAAGACCTATGCATAATTAATCTCTTTTTATTATTGGTTGGGTATGACAACATTTGTAAAAAGGTTCATGGATAGCTATAGAATTTTTCAACATGTTAAGGGGAGACAATAGAATATAGGGCTATATCAGCGATTTCCCATACCAAGCAGTTCTTGGGAAGCCAACGGTATGGATTTTGTTCTTAGTTTTATAAGAACTTGAAGGAGCCACGACTCAATTTTTGTAGTAGTGTACAATTTTTCTAAAATGGTGCACTTCATACCATGTTAAAAAACAACTGATGCTTCCCACATTGAATTTTTTTTTTCTAGGAAGTGGTGAGACTGTATGGACTACCTAGGAGCACTGTCTCATATCGAGACACCAACTTTGTTGGAAATTTATAGAGAAATTTACAACAAAAATTTGGGACAAACTTGACCTACATCTCATCCTATAATCCCAAAATAGATGGTAAGACCAAAGAGGTTAATATAATTCTAGGAAATTTACTAAGGTTTCTAGTCCATGAGAATAATAAAAAATGGGATCAAGTTGTCCCACAAGTTGAATTTGCTTATAATGATTCTGCTAATATGAGCACAAGAAAAATTCCATTTTAGATTATGTATGGCATGCATCCGAGAGGTATTTTTGAACATAGAAATTTGGGAAAAGGAGAAAATCGAAGAACAAATGCAGAGGAGTTTGCTACAACTTTCCAAATGATCCACGATCAAGTCAAATAGAATTTATAGGGAAACACTTAGATATAATTAGATGGATGATCTGGAGTAAAGAGAGGTGAATTTTGAAAATGGGGATCTGGTTCTAGCTCCTTTAAGGAATGAAAGGTTCCCAGAGCATGAATACAATATGATGAATTTGAAAAAGATTATTCCCTGTAAAATCCTGAGGAGGCCTTTAGTGAATGATTATGATATTTAATTGCCTCAAGATATAGGGATGTATCCTATATCTAACCTCGAAAACCTATATCGGTATCAAGAACCTAGAGAAGATATGTGAGATGAAGAAGAACAGATTTAGTGGGAGACACAGTTACCTGCTGCTCAAAAGCTATAGAGGAAAATAATTCTTGACAAAAATCTCATCATAAGAACTAAAAATAAGAACTATTATGATTACATGGTTAAATGGAATGATCTTCCAGCTAAAGAGGTAGTTTGGACAATAAAAGCAGAGATTTTACAATGTAGCAACGCAGTTGCAAACCACATGGACCAAGATTTCATGAAACTTTTTTTTTTTGAAGGGAGTTTTATGCAGGAGTATCACTCCACATTTTGGCCCAAAAACAAATTTTGTAAATATCCCACAATCGATTGTGTTTATGTGTCCCAGGAGGGAAAAATATACATGTTTTTTATCTTTTCTATTTTTATATATGTTCCTTTGTGGGACAATTGTTCGGTTGGTTAATATTCACTTCTAGAACAAGGCTTAATTCTCCATTTTAGAACAGTTGTTTTTGGAAGCCTATCCATGTTTATTTAAAGGATTATTATTTTTTTTTAATATTGTATATATATATAAATATATGTATACTCAAAGGCTTCATAGGTAATTATTTTTTTAATATTGTATATATATATGTACACTCAGAGGCTTCATAGGCATGAAGGCTAGAATGAATGAATGATTTTTTTATTTATTCCATGAGTACTTTACTATATGTTGAATTTTTGTTGATTTATTGGAGTTAGGAGGGGTTTTAAATTTCAATTTCTTTGGATCAAAAGCCATGTATGAACATAATTATAGTAAGGTAATACCATATTGGTTGGCTTAGTCTCTTACTAGTTCTCGAGTTGATGAGAGCCCAAGATAAATTCAATAAATTCCAACCCTCCTCAAACCCATTGCAACTCATATAAATTTTAATACTATAAATGCGCATAAGGTGGCAAGAAATAGTCCCATATTTTTTTCCAAGTTTACAAAATTATACCATACTAGTGCAAAAAAATTGAGACATAACCAACAATAATTTTACATATATTGACCACAAATAAATGTCTACTATATTCCTTGTTCTTATGATAAGAAACCAACCGTTAAATTATTTACAATAATACAATGTAAGACTGGAAGACTGGATGTACGCATGTTGATGGAGTCAACGCAAACTTTTAAGCCATACTTCTAATCCTTTACAAAAAAAATTAATGTGCCCCTCATTTAATACTAAAAAGAAATTATAAAACTACAAGAATATGTTGAAATATCTAACTGTAGAATAGTTGAGTTAAGTTCTCATGTTCTTGTCATTCATATCTATACAATCCCTTATTCAATAAATTCCACACTTAAAACTTTTATTGTAAAATTTTGGGTGGTTTTACGAAAATTGATATATAACATCTATATGGCTTATAATTAAAATGTAAATATAATTCAAATATGGATAGTGTAGAAATGTTAAATCATGAATCAATGCATTGTTATCCATTCTCTTACTTAAAAAAAAAATTGATGATTTTAAAATAGACCTGATCACTCGACCTTGAGGTTCACTACTACGTATTTGTTCTATGCATCACCAACTACACTCATTATGTTACTTGGGATTTTTTTTGAACTACTACTGAAAAAAACTCCTCAACTCTTACGCCGATATATGTGTAATATCATTGCCTTAAGCCACCATAAAAACTCTTATAAAACGAGGGTTGTTAAATAACTAAATATTACTAATTATTATATTGATATTACATGAAGAATATTCTTGTAATTTTTAATTATAAGAATATTGGAAGAACGATTTCTTAATTATTTTATTTAGAAGCATTTATATTCTTCTATAGAAATAAATTATATTTCCAAGTTGGTATCTTTTATAAGTTTTAGAAATAATGAGTAATACTTTTGGAAAAAACTATGGATAAATGATATTATTCTCGTAAGGAAAAATAAAATTTGCCTTTAAAAGAAAAGCATGACAAATTTATGGAATGATTTTGTGATTTAGGAAAAATCAGATTTATGGATGCTTTATGGAATGCTTTTATGATTTAGAAAAGCTATTCCATTTTATTGATTCTATTTATTATAAGCCTATGAGAAAAATAGAAGGAGGAGAATGAGAGAATGCATGGAGAATGGAGCCAAGGAAGAGGAAGAAGAAGTTCCAAGCATGCATCAAGAGATAAGTAACTATGTTCTTTGAAAATTATTTTGTTTGAATATTGGGGCTTGATGATATAATAATTGAATTTAATTGCAAGAAACATTTCATATGATGAAGAATCAAGATTATTTGTTGAGAAAAAGTCTATATAATTTTGTGGATAGAGGAATAAGTTTTTTTACTGATTCAATTCTTAGAAGAATTCATGTGTTGTGAATTCATACAAGTTTTTCATGGCTAAATAATTATTTGAATTGCACGAGTAATTGGAAAATAGCGTTTAAATATGAATTTGTATATCCCAAACCGAAATAGATATGAAAAAAAATTGAAAGACATTTTGTAAAAAAGGATGTTATAACCAAAAGCCTCTTTCATATTTTGAAAATTAGTTTCCCATGCCTCGAAAAATGTGTCCATAATTGATGAAAAAAACAGGGGATTATTTAATACTTAATTCTGGAAAGATGATCTCAAAATATTTTTTAGAATATTCCAAACCGTAACACTTTTGTAAAAACTGAGAGAGGTTATTTTTAATTAACCCGTTAGAAACAAAAAACCTTTGGGTTTTCCAAAAATCGTTTCCATTTGGTTGGAAACCATGTCCACATGTAATGACAAAAACAGGAAATTATTTAATATTTAAATATGGAAAAATGGGTTGTAAATATTCATTCAAATATTAAAAACCGTGACACCTATGAAAAAATGGGAGTGGCTGTTTTTAACAAGTCCGTTCCAAACAAAAACCTCCTTTGGTTTTCTTAAATTTTTTTCCATATGTTCGTAATAGGCATCTAAATTTTATGGCTAAAACAGAAACAAAACATGGTAAAATAGAGTGCTTCTATTTGATATTTCAACTGGATAAAAATAATTGTTTATGTACATATAGACATAATAATTACATTGAAAATTATTTAAAAGGAATTATGTTATTTATTTGAAGATATTACCAAGCATGGTCTCATAATGCATATGCATTAAAAGTTTTAAAGTGAAATATTGGACTCTTGAAGAGAGTATGTGCTTAGGTGCACATGAATAATATCTAGTATATTTGACCTACTAGAAATTATTATGTGATTTTACATGCATAGGAGCTTTTTTCATGTAAAAATATATAAATAACTTATGTGAGGGGTAGCTCACATAAAACACTTGCGTAAAAGGCAATTGGTTGTGTTATTTGAGAAGGATTTGTTATTCATGTTATTTCTTGAGGAAATTTTACAAATCTCTCTAATATGTGAAATGATAACAAAATATTTTGTATTTCATGCATAATAGCTAGCTAGTTAGCTATATTTTGGAAAAATAATAATTAAGGTGTTAAATTTCTTGGAAAATAAATATATATATTTGTATGCAAGGAAGCAATTATTGGGTTAGAACTCTTCAAAAATAATAAAAGAGAAAATTATATCCTTGTATTCATTATTGGATTAGATTCTTAGAGAGGAAAAATAGTAATCACATGGTTTATTATGTAAGATTATTTAGAGAAACATATATATATGCTTGCATGCATGGAAAAAGTATAGTTTTGGGATTAGATATTTTGGATGAGAGGGAAATGTCCCTTTGCATGCATGAAAGAATAAGTGGTATGCGTTTGACCCCTTGGAAAAGAAAGGTGTTTATTTTTCCATGAAATATTTATTTAGTTTCTTCTGGAAAGAAATATATGTTTTACATGCAAGAATAAAAAGGCTATTTTATTGCATGCACAAAACTATAACGAATATGTAAACTTTGTTTGAAATAAAGCTAGCATTGTTATACGTAATAGCCAACGTGAATAACTCTTGTGTGGAAAAGATGTCTTTGGAAAAAAAACATGTATTCAAATGCGTAATTATAGAATCTATTGTGTTAATCCCTTTGGAAAAGAAAACATAAGGGTAGGAAAAAAAAAGGAAATTTCTTGTTGGGATAGTTATCTTGAAAGCTTGTTATGCATTTGCATGCACAATATTATTATATAGTATGTTATCTTTCCTTTGGAAATAATATGAAAGTGCATGCAAGATTTTGTTAGTGTTTGTTGAAAATATGACACTTGATAGTTATTTATTTGTTACTAATGCATGTGAAATTATGTTAAAGAAGGAATTTCATGTCAACATGGTTATATTTTATGCATGCAGACAAATATTTCTTGAAGTGTCACAAATAGAGATTGATTATTGGTTTATTAATATTTTATCTAATCATGATATCAAGTGTGTTGATAACAACAATTACAGGAAAGAAGGATGACTTGAGAAAAGGATTTTTTCAAGTTTAACATTGTGGAAGATAAAGATCTGTTAGTCTATACAGGTTTAGTAGCTCCAACTGTAGGATGACCAAATGAACGAAACAACCCGACTACAAAGGCTGAGACTGAGGATCCGTGGGTAAATGGTATCATGATTGTTGTAATAGCTTATAGCAAGTTATGTTTCATTTAATATTATTTTCTATGTAATTTTTATGAAAATGGTCAAGGGATGGACTCCCTTATAACCATTGAGTGAGGGGTGACAACCCTCATGAGTGTTTAATAATAAAATTAAATGTTTGTTGGTTTTCACCCTATGGGGTTTCCAGGGTATATCGGTGTCCAATGGTGTGATTATTCATTGTGTTATTTTCATGATGTTAATTTATTTCCTGATGTGATGTTTATATTCTCAATTATGGGATTTACTAATTGAGTTCAAATTATCATGGGATCGATGCATATTTATAGCAAGGAATTTAAGTTAATATGCTACAACAAGGACAATTAATGGTTGTGTAACTCACTATGCTTTTTACTAAATATATCTCTAGGTGATGATGATGTTTATTGTAATGGTTAATGAAGGAATATAGAAAGTAATTTAGAAAGTTACACATTGGTAAATGTTCTAAAAATTTCTTAACTCCATGCATTTTCCTGCGAGGTTACCGGGGGATGTTGCAAATGGTATTGGAGAAAAAGGTTGCAACACTAGTACCTTTTGGGAATCATTATGAAAAGAAGAAGTATTGGGAATAATTATGAAAAGAAGAAGTAGAGATATGATTCTAGTGGGAATCATCTCAAGTATGATTTTTAATTAAACCTGTACTATACTACAATTAGCATGAGATGCATGATGCATAATTAATGACTGCATGAAAGATTATAAAGTTATAGTGTTTCTTTAAAATTTGTGCTCATGAAATTTGAATATGGGTTTGGATAAAAGACAATAAAACCTCTATTGTACCTATGAACCATCGTGAGCACTCACTGGCTATAGTTCTGATTAATTTCTAACCTTTTCATGCATAATATTAGAAAAATGATTATGGTGCATAAGAAAAGAAAAGAAAGTGGAGTGCAGATTAATTATGAACCTTTGCATGCATAACATTAGAAAAAGGATTATGGTGCATAAGAAAAGAAAAAAAAAGTGGAAAAACATGGCGAAATTTACCATGCACTTCTTATAAAGAATGAATGCATGTATGGTTGGTGTGATAACTAAATAATTTAGAAGTTTGGGTTGACCCTGAAGAGGACAATGGAATGTTGTGAAAGAAAAAACTAAAGAACCTCTTTAATTGTTAAAAATAATCAATGAGTGAAGTGTGACTCACATAGTGAACTTAAAGTCAATGAAAAACTCGTAGTAGTATAATTGTGGGTTCTCTTTCTTCATTTAGAGTTGTAGAGGAAAGTTTTCATTCCATGTGTTCGAAATAAATGAGTTCAAAATTTTTGTTATTTTAAAAGATTGCATCCGTGGAAGTTTTGGATGTGATTAATCTTAACATCTAGGGGTATTAATACCTTGAGATCATGTAACCCCCATTTTGATTCCAAAAAAAAAAAAATTATGTTTAAACTTGGATCCATAATTAGACACTCCTGTAGGGATTTTTCGTTGTGTTTTTTGGCAGAAATTTTACCATTGATGATATTAATATGATTCATGCCATTCTATAAATTCTAGTTTTACTATCTCTCTGATAATTTAAATATATATATATGGAAATTTATTTCATGTACGCTAACTAGTCCCTCAATGGCGGTAGATTGCATGTTTGCAAACTATTTGGTAGAATGTCTCATTGACCATAGAGTGCAAGCTTGCAAATTGTTGTTAAAATTCCTCAATGGATGTAGATTGCATGCTTGAAAATTATTTGTTGGAATGTCGAATTGGATGTAGATTGCATGCTTGCACACTATTACATTGGTTGTCGATTGCATGATTGCAAATTATTTTCCCAAAATTCGTCAATGGTTGTCACTTACATGGCTACAAGCTAATGGTAAGGAAAGAAAAATATTTCATTTTATGTCCTAGGGTTGAATGGGACAATTATTTCTCTACAATATTGATGGTTGGTAAGGTGAGACCTTAAAGAAAGTATCATGTGATGGTATGAAAGATATTTTAATGCATTTTTTCTAAGTTGCATGATTATTATTATGTGGAAATTTGGAATGTATACCACCTATATTACATGTGATGGATTGTTGTCAATGTACTTTGACAAATTGTGGGACCCATGTTGTGGGTAAAGTATAGATGCATGGTGTACATAAATTTTCTCTTTCCTTAATGATAATATGCAAATTGAAAATTATGTAAATTATAGTGGATTTTTAGATATTGACTATTTTTAGACATTGAATTTTTATTGGATTCAATGGCTATTGAAGCCATGATGGAATTGATGTAATGAGGTAATATTTTCTTTTATTATTGAGTTAATGAATACATTGGTTGGGGTATTCAGGAAATAACTCTATATTTTTACAAGACTTCTTGCCAGCTTATGAAAAGCTATTGGTGGTGAAGTTCAACATGGACCTTCCCAAAAAGTCTCCTAAAAATCCTTAGGAGGAAATAATAAAGAGAAAAATATTAACATAATGGGAGAGAAAGATTATTTTAATGTCTTAGTTGGAGATAAATACTAAGTGGGGTAAAATAAAACATAGTGGGAGAGAAAGGCATGCTTTAAAGAAAAAGAAGAGTATCTTTTTCAAAAAATATAAAACAAAAAGGCCTACGCAAAAAGGTTGGCAAACCTTAAAGCAGGACACTGCTAAAAATCTGTTGGGAAGAAAGCACCAAGGAATCAATGAGGTTGTTGATTCTAGTGGCAAGTAGATCTTAGCTCGATGGGTAACTATTTGAGATAGTTCACGGTTGAGTGGAATATGCTCGGTTCCTCAATAATTCTTAGAAATTAACTACGATTAGATGAAATTATGCCTATGCTCAAAATTATCTAAAAATTTTGGATGCTACAACAGACTATAAATTTAATGTCTCAAAGTTGTTTCATGTGTTATAGTTTTTCATGCATGATATATAAAATTATCTTAGCGACAATTTCGATGAAATAGGTTGTGTTTGTAGGTTTTTATGAGAAAATGAACATGTCATAAATGACTTATATATATGCATGCATAGAGGAAATTAATTGAAATATATAGGCGACTGAAATAACTCATGCTAGATAAAATAATGAGTTCTTGAACTTTAAATTCCTGACACACTAGAGGAAAATGGCTGGAGATCAATGCCATGAGTTTGAATTTGATTTAAATTACTGTGGGAGAGAAAGAAAGTAATATTCAAGGGAAATGGCTAGAGATAAATACCATGAATTTGAATTTGATTAAAATTATTGTGGGAGAGAAAGACATTAATTTGCAAACAACACTAGTGGGAGAGAAAGACTAGTGTAACTCCTAAGTAAATTGCAACATGCACTTCATAGAGATTTACTTATCATTTGGATGATTAAAGGACTAAGTGCTCCTTGAGTTTTTGTGGAAGTATTATGATTTAAGTATTATTTTACATTTTCTAAATAATTGGTAATGAAAATTAAAGGTTAATGTTGCAACAAGAGAATAACATCGAGGACGATGTTCTCTTTAAGGGGGGGAGTTTGTAATATCCCTGGCTTAAGCCATCGTAAAAAAATCTTATAAAATGAAGGTTTTTAAACAAATAAATATTATTAATTATTATATTGATATTACATAAAGAATATTCTTGTAATTTTTAATTATACGAATATTGGAAGAATTATTTCTTAATTATTATATTTAGAATAATTTATATTCTTCTGTAGAAATAAATTATATTTCCAAGTTGGTATCTTTTATAACTTTTAGAAATAATGAGTAATATTTTTGGAAAAAACTATGGATAAGTGATATTATTCTCATACGGAAAAAGCAAATCCACCTTTAAAATAAAAGCATGAGAGATTTATGGAATGCTTTTGTGATTTAGGAAAAATCAGATTTATAGATGCTTTATGGAATGATTTTATGATTTAGAAAAGCTATTCCATTTTATTGATTCTATTTATTATAGTCCTATGAGAAAAATAGAAGGAGGAGAATGAGAGAATGCATGGAGAATGGAGCCAAGGAAGAGGAAGAACAAGTTCCAAACATGCATCAAAAGATAAGTAACTATGTTCTTTGAAAATTCTTTTGTTTGCATATGGGGCTTGATGGTATAATAATTGAATTAAATTGCAAGGAAAATTTGATATGATGAAGAATCAAGATAATTTCTTGAGAAAAATTCTAGATAATTTTGTGGATATAGGAATAAGTTTTTTATTCATTGAATTCTTAGAAGAATTCATGTGTTGTGAATTCATAAAAAAATTTCATGGCTAAATAATTATTTGAATTGCATGAGTAATTGAAAAATAACGTCTAAATATGACTTTGTATCTCCCAAACCGAAATAGGCATGAAAAAAAGTGAAGGAGGTTTCTCTAAAAGAGGATGTTAAGACAAAAATCCTCTTTCATATTTTAAAAATTAGTTTCCATGCCTCGAAGACCATGTCCATAATTGATGACAAAAACAGGGGATTATTTAATATTTAATTATGGAACGATGATCTCCAAATATTTGTAAGAATATCCCAAACCGTAACACTTTTGTAAAAACTGCGAGAGGTTATTTTTAATTAACCCGTTAGCAACAAAAAACTCTTTGGGTTTTCAAAAAATTGTTTCCATTTGGTTGGAAACCGTGTCCACATGTGATGACAAAAACAGGAAATTATTTAATATTTAAATCTAAAAAAATGGGTTGTAAAGATTCATTCAAATATTAAAAACCATGACACCTATAAAAAAAAATGAGAGAATTTATTTTTAATCAATCCGTTCCAAACAAAAACCTCCTTTGGTTTTCTTAAATTTGTTTCCATATGTTCGTAATACGCGTCTAAAGTTTATGCCTAAAACAGAAACAAAACATGGTAAAATAGAGTGCTTCTATTTGATATTTCAACCGAATAAAAATAATTTTTTATGTACATATAGACATAATAATCACGTTGAAAATTCTTTAAAAGGAGCTACGTTATTTATTTGAAGATATTACCAAGTATGGTCTCATGATGCATATGCATTAAAAGTCTTAAAGTGAAATATTGGACTCTTGAAGAGAGTATGTGCTTAGGTGCACATGAATAATATCTAGTATATTTGACCTACTAGAAATTATTATGTGATTTTACATGCATAGGAGCTTGTGTCATGTAAAAATATATAAATAACTTATGTTAGGGGTAGCTCACATAAAACACTTGCGTAAAAGGAAATTGATTGTGTTATTTGAGAAGGATTTGTTATTCATGTTATTTCTTGAGGAAATTTTACAAATCTCTCTAATATGTGAAATGATAACAAAATATTTTGTATTTCATGCATAATAGCTAGTTAGTTAGCTATATTTTGGAAAAATAATAATTAAGGTGTTAAATTTCTTGGAAAATAAATATATATATTTGTATGCAAGGAAGCAATTAATGGGTTAGAACTCTTCAAAAAGAATAAAATAGAAAAATATATCCTTGTATGCATTATTGGATTAGATTCTTAGAAAGGAAAAATAGTAATCACATGGTTTATTATGTAAGATTATTTAGAGAAAAATATATGTGCTTTCATGCATGGAAAAAGTATAGTTTTGGGATTAGATATCTTGGATGAAATGTTCCTTTGCATGCATGAAAGAATAAGTGGTATGCGTTTGACCCCTTGGAAAAGAAAGGTAATTATTTTTCCATGAAATATTTATTTAGTTTCTTTTGGAAAGAAATATATGTTTTACATGCAAGAATAAAAAGGTTATGTTATTGCATGCACAAAATTATAGCTAATATGTTAACTTTGTTTGAAATAAAGCTGGCATTGTTATACGTAATAGCCAACATGTATAGCTCTTATGTGGAAAAGATGTCTTTGGAAAAGAACATGCATTCAAATGTGTAATTATAGAATCTATTGTGTTAATCCCTTTGGAAAATAAAATATAAGAGTAGGCAAAAAAAAAGAAATTTCTTGTTGGGATAGTTATCTTGAAAGCTTGTTATGCATTTGCATGAACAATATTATTATATAGTATGTTATCTTTCTTTTGGAAATAATATGAAAGTGCATGCAAGATTTTGTTAGTGTTTGTTGGAAATATGACGTTTGATAGTTATTTATTTGTTACTGATGCATGTGAAATGATGTTAAAGAAGGAATTTCATGTCAATGTGGTTATGTTTTATACATGCAGACAAATATTTGTTGAAGTGTTACAAATAGAGATTGATTATTGGTTTATTAATATTTTTATCTAATCATGATATCAAGTGTGTTGATGACAGCAATTGCAGGAAAGAAGGATGACTTGAGAAAATTATTTTTTCAATTTTAACATTGTGGAAGATAAAGATTTGCTAGTCTATGCAAGTTTAGTAGTTCCAACTGCAGGATGACCAACTAAAGGAAACAACTCGACTACAAAGACTGAGACTGAGGATCTGTGGGTAAATGGTATCATGATGGTTGCAATAGCTTATAGCTAGTTATGTTTCATAAATAAAACTATTTTTATGTAATTTTTATGACAATGGTCAAGGGATGGAGTCCCTTATAACCATTGAGTGAGGGGTGACAACCCTCACAAGCGTTTAATAATAAAATTAAACATTTGCTGGTTTTCACCCTATGGGGTTTCCAGGGTATATCAATGTCCAATGATGTGATTGTTCATTGTGTTATTTTCATGATGTTAATTTATTTCCTGATGTGATGTTTATATTCTCAATTATGGGATTTACTAATTGAGTTCAAATTATCATGGGATCGATGCATATTTATAGCAGGGAATTTAAGTTAATATGCTAAAACAAGGACAATTAATGGTTTTGTAACTCACTATTCTTTTTACAAAATATCTCTCTAGGTCATGATGATGTTTATTCTAATGGTTAATGAGGGAGTATAGAAATTAATTTAGAAAGTTACACAATGGTAAATGTTCTAAAAATTTCCTAACTCCATGCATTTTCCTGTGAGGTTACCGGGGTATGTTACAAATGGTATCAGAGTAAAAGGTTGCAACACTGGCACCTTTTGGGAATCATTAAGAAAGGAAGAAGTATTGGGAATAATTATGAAAGAAGAAGTAGAGATATGATTCTAGTGGGAATCATCTCGAGTATGATTTTTAATTAAACTTGTACTATACTACAATTAACATGATATGGATGATGCATGATGAATGACTGCATTAAAGAGTATAAAGTTATAATGTTTCTTTAAAATTTGTGATCATGAAATTTGAATATGGGTTCAGATAAAAGCCAAAAAAACCTCTATTGTACCTATGAACCATCATGAGCACTCACTGGTTATAGTTCTGATTAATTACCAAACTTTTCATGCATAATATTAGAAAAATGATTATGGTGCATAAGAAAAGAAAAGAAAAGTGGAGTGTAGATTAATTACGAACCTTTGCATGCATAATATTAGAAAAATGATTATGGTGCATAAGAAGAAAATAAAAGGTGGAAAAACGTGGCGAAATTTACCATGCACTTCTTATAAATAATGAATGCATGTATTTTTGGTGTGATAACTAAATAATTTAGAAGTTGGAGTTGAACCTGAAGAGGAAAATGGAATGCTGTGAAAAAAAAAAATTTAACGAACCTATTTAGTTGTTAAAAATAATCAATGCGTGAAGTGGAACTCACATAGTGAACTTAAATTCAGTGAAAAACTCATAGTAGCATAATTGTGGGTTCTCTTTCTTCATTTATAGTTGTAGAGGAAAGTTTGCATTCCATGTGTTCGAAATAAATGAGATCCAAAGTTTTGTTATTTTAAAATATTGCATCCGTGGAAGTTTTGGATGTGATTAATCTTAACATCAAGGGGTATTAATACCTTGAGATCGTGTAAACCCCATGTTGATTCCAAAAAAAAAAAAATTATGTTTAGAATTGGATCCATAATTAGACACTCCATAATTAGACACTTCTGTAGGGATTGTTCATTTTGTTGTTTGGAAAATTTTTTACCATTGATGATATTAATATGATTCATGATATTCTATAAATTCTAGTTTTACTATCTCTCTAATAGTTTAAACATATATATGGAAATTTATTTCATGTATGCTAACTAGTCCCTCAATGGCGGTATATTTTATGCTTGCCAACTATTTGGTAGAATGTCTCATTGACCATAGATTGCATGCTAGCAAATTTTTGTTAAAATTCCTCAATGGATGTAGATTGCATGCTTGAAAATTGTTTGTTGGAATGTCGAATTGGTTGTAGATTGCATGCTTGCACACTATTTCATAAAAGTCTACAGTGGTTGTAGATTGCATGATTGCAAATGATTTTCCCAAAATTCCTCAATGGTTGTCGCTTACATGGCTGCAAGCTAATGATAAGAAAAGAAAAAAATTTCATTTTATGTCCTAGGGTTGAATGGGACTATTATATCTCTACAATATTGATGGTTGGTAAGGTGAGACCTTAAAGAAAGTATCATGTGATGGTATGCAAGATATTTTAATGTATTTTTTCTAAGTTGCATGATTATTATTATGTGGAAATTTGGAATGTATACCACCTATATTACATGTGATGAATTGTTCTCAATGTAATTTGAAAAATTTTGGGGTCCATGTTGTGGGTAAATTATAGATGCATGGGGTACATAAATGTTCATTTTCCTTAATGATAATATGCAAATTGAAAATTATGTAAATTACAGTGGATTTTTAGACATTGGCTATTTTTAGACATTGAATTTTTATTGGATTCAATGGCTATGGAAGCCATAATGGTATTGATGTAATGAGGTAATATTTTCTTTTATTATTGAGTTAATGAATACATTGGTTGGGGTATTCAGGAAATAACTCTAGATTTTTAGAAGACTTCTTTCAAACTTATGAAAAACTATTGGTGGTGAAGTTCAAATGGACCTTCCCTAAAAGTCTCCTAAAAATCCCTAGGAGAAAATAATAAAAAGGAAAATATAAACATAATGAGAGAGAAAGATTATGTTAGACTTAGTTGGAGATAAATACTAAGTGGGGTAAAATAAAGCATAGCAGGAGAGAAAGGCATGCTTTAAAGAAAAAGAAGAGTATCCTTTTCGAAAAATATAAAACAAAAAGGCCTAGGCAAAAAGGTTGGCAAACCTTAAAGCAGGGCACTGCTAAAAATCTGTTGGGAAGAAAGCACCAAGAAATCAATGAGGTTGTTGATTCTAGTGGCAAGTAGATCTTAGCTCGGTGGGCAACTATTTGAGATAGTTCACGGTTGGGTGGAATATGCTCAATTTCTCAATAATTCCTAGAAATTAACTACGGTTATATGAAATTATGTCTATGCTCAAAATTATCTAAAGATGTTGGATGCTACAATAGACTGTAAATTTAATGTCTCAAAGTTGTTGCATGTGTTATAGTTTTGTATGCATGATATATGAAATTATATTAGCAACAATTTCGATGAAATACGTTGTGTTTGTAGGTTTTTATGATAAAATGAACATGTCATAAATGACTTATATATATGCATGCATAGAGGAAATTAATTAAAATATATAGGCGACTGAAATAAGTCATGTTAGATAAAATAATGAGTTATTTAACTTTAAATTCCTGACACACTAGAGGAAAATGGCTGGAGATTAATGCCATGAGTTTGAATTTGATTGAAATTACTATGGGAGAGAAAGACAATAATTTTTAAGGGAAATGGCTGGAGATAAATACCATGAGATTGAATTTGATTGAAATTATTGTGGGAGAGAAAGATAGTAATTCGCAAACACTAGTGGGAGAGAAAGACTAGTGTAACTCCTAAGTAAATTGAAAAATGCACTTCATAGATATTTTCTTATCATTTGGATGATTAAAGGACTAAATTCTCCTTGAGTTTTTGTGGAAGTATTATGATTTAAGTATTATTTTACATTCCCTAAATAATTGGTAATGAAAATTAAAGGTTAATGTTCCAAGAAGAGAAGAACATCGAGGACGATGTTCTCTTTAAGGGTGGGAGTTTGTAATATTCCTGGCTTAAGCCACCATAAAAAATCTTATAAAATGAGGGTTGTTAAATAACTAAATATTATTAATTATTATATTGATATTACATGAAGAATATTCTTGAAATTTTTAATTATGAGAATATTATAAAAATTATTTCTTAATTATTTTATTTAGAAGAATTTATATTCTTCTATAGAAATAAATTATATTTCCAAGTTGGTATTTTTTATAAGTTTTAGAAATAACGAGTAATAGTTTTGGAAAAAACTATGGATAAGTAATATTATTCTCATAAGGAAAAATCAAATCCAGCTTTAAAAGAAAAGCATGAGAGATTTATGGAATTCTTTTGTGATTTAGGGAAAATCGGATTTATGGATGCTTTATGGAATGCTTTTATGATTTAGAAAAGCTGGAATGCTTTTGTGATTTAGAAAATCTATTCCACTTTATTGATTCTATTTATTATAAGTCTATGAGAAAAATAGAAGGAGAAGAATGAGAGAATGCATGGAGAATGGAGCCAAGGAAGAGGAAGAAGAAGTTCCAAGCATGCATCAAGAGATAAGTAACTATGTTCTTTGAAAATTATTTTGTTTTCCTATGGGGCTTGACGATATAATAATTGAATTTAATTGCAAGGAAATTTTCATATGTGAAGAATCAAGATTATTTCTTGAGAAAAAGTTTATATAATTTTGTGGATAGAGGAATAAGTGTTTTATTCATTGAATTATTAGAATAATTCATGTGTTGTGAATTCATAAAAGTTTTTCATGGCTAAATAATTATTTGAATTGCATGAGTAATTGAAAAATAGCGTCTAAATATGTCTTTGTATCTCCCAAACCGAAAGAGATATGAAAAAAAAGTGAAAGAGGTTTTTGTAAAATAGGATGTTATGACCAAAAGCCTCTTTCATATTTTAAAAATTATTTTCCCATGTCTCGAAAATTGTGTCCATAATTGATGACAAAAACAGGGGATTATTTAATATTTAATTATGGAAAGATGATCTCCAAATATTTGTTAGAATCTTCCAAACCGTAACACTTTTGTAAAAAATAAGAGAGTTTATTTTTAATTAACCCGTTAATAACAAAAAAATCTTTGGGTTTTCCAATAATTGTTTCCATTTGGTTGGAAACCGTGTCCACATGTGATGACAAAAACAGGAAATTATTTAATATTTAAATCTGGAAAAATGGGAAATAAAGATTCATTCAAATCTTAAGACCCATGACACCTGTGAAAAAAATGAGAGATTTTATTTTTAATAAGTCTGTTCCAAACAAAACCCTCCTTTGGTTTTCTGAAATTCGTTTCCATATGTTTTTAATACGCATCCAAAATTGATGGCTAAAACATAAACAAAACATAGTAAAATAGAGTGCTTCTATTTGATATTTCAACCGGATAAAAATAATTGTTTATGTTCATATAGACATAATAATTATGTTGATAATTCTTAAAAGGAATTAAGTTATTTATTTTAAGAGATTACCAAGTATGGTTTCATGATGCATATGCATTAAAAGTTTTAAAGTGAAATATTGGACTCTTTAAGAGAGTATGTGCTTAGGTGGACATGAATAATATGTAGTATATTTGACCTGCTAGAAATTATTATGTGATTTTACATGCATGAGGAGCTTGTGTCATGTAAAAAGATATAAATAACTTATGTGAGGGGTAGCTCACATAAAACACTTGCGTAAAAGGCAATTGGTTGTGTTATTTGAGAAGGATTTGTTATTCATGTTATTTCTGAGGAAATATTACAAATCTCTCTAATATGTGAAATGATAAGAAAATATTTTTCATTTCATGCATAATAGCTAGCTATTTAGCTATATTTTGGAAAAATAATAACTAAAGTGTTAAATTCCTTGGAAAATAAATATATATATTTGTATGCAAGGGAGCAATTATTGGGTTATAACTCTTCAAAAAGAATATAAGATAAAAACATATCCTTGTATGCATTATTGGATTAGATTTTTAGAGAGGAAAAATAGTAATCAGATGGTTTATTATGTAAGATTATTTAGAGAAACATATATATGCTTGGATGCATGGAAAAAGTATAGTTTGGGATTAGATATTTTGGATGAGAGGGAAATGTCCCTTTGCATGCATGAAAGAATAAGTGCTATGCGTTTGACCCCTTGGAAAAGAAAGGTGTTTATTTTTCCATAAAATATTTATTTAGTTTCTTTTGGAAAGAAATATATGTTTTACATGCAAGAATAAAAAGACTATGTTATTGCATGCACCAAATTATATCTAATATGTTAACTTTGTTTGAAATAAAGTTGGAATTGTTATACGTAATAGCCAATGTGAATAGCTCTTGTGTGGAAAATATGTCTTTGGAAAAGAACATGAATTCAAATGTGTAATTATAGAATCTATTGTGTTAATCCCTTTGGAAAAGAAAACATAAGAGTAGGCAAAAAAAAAGAAATTTCTTGTTGGGATAGTTACCTTGAAATATTGTTATTAATTTGCATGCACAATATTATTATATAGTATGTTATCTTTCCTTTGGAAATAATATGAAAGTGCATGCAAGATTTTGTTAGTGTTTGTTGGAAAGATGATGCTTGATAGTTATTTATTTGTTACTAATGCATTAAAGAAGAAATTTCATGTCAACGTGGTTATGTTTTATACATGCAAACAAATATTTCTTGAAGTGTCACAAATAGAGATTGATTATTGGTTTATTAATAGTCTATCTAATCATGAAATCAAGTGTGCTGATGACAAAAATTGCAGGAAAGAAGGATGACTTGAGAAAAGGATTTTTTCAAAACTGCAGGATGACCAACTGAAGGAAACAACCCGACTAAAAAGACTGAGACTGAGGATCTATGGGTAGATGGTATATTGATGGTTGTAATAGCTTATAGCTAGTTATGCTTCATTTTAGATTATTTTCTATGTAATTTTTATGACAATGGTCAAGGGATGGACTCCCTTATAACCATTGAGTGAGGGGTGACAACCCTCATGAGCGTTTAATAATAAAATTAAACGTTTGCTGGTTTTCACCCTATGGGGTTTCCAGGGTATATCGATGTCCAATTATGTGATTGTTCATTGTGTTATTTTTAGGATGTTAATTTATTTCTTGATGTGATGTTTATATTCTCAATTATGGGATTTACTAATTGAGTTAAAATTATCATGGGATTGATGCATATTGTGTAACTCACTATGATTTTTACTAAATATCTCTCTAGGTGATGATGATGTTTATTCTAATGGTTAATGAGGGAATATAGAAAGTAATTTAGAAAGTTACATATTGGTAAATATTCTAAAAATTTCCTAACTCCATGAATTTTCCTACGAGTTATCGGGGTATGTTATAATATGGGTCCACTATATGTTCCTACCATGCATACACCTCAGGAAATTACACACAAGGGATATAAAGTGTATGGTCAAGATGGGCTCGGGATTTTTTTCAACCACAAAATGGGTTTAGGTCGAGTCTCATTTTTCCATGCCATAAGGCTATTATTTTACTACCTCCTCAACCTTTCTTTCAGTTTCACTCTTCATTTTCATAGCTTGGTATATATCCTAATGATTTAGCTTTGAATCCCTCATCTTATGTAACAAAGAAACCCCTATTCCATTTGGAAACTCCAAAATTATTCACAGTCCCTGTTGAGACTCTTTGGAAGAATATAATACTAAGAAAATGTGTTACAATTTATTTATTAGTGTGAGTTAGATGAAGGAGCTCATATATCTGGATCAATGTTGAAGGGAATTATGGACTCTATCATCCTTAAATAAGTAAGAAAATGTTTTTAACTCTTTTCCTTTCTATGTAGTTTCAATAATATGGCTTTAAATTAAGGATTTAGTCCATTATTTGACCTTTAGAAACCGTGAAACATATTTTATCTGAAGGTTATAACCTAGTAACCCTTATTGGTAAAATATTTACTACAATGTTTATTTATTTCCCTCCCTTGAAATTTTAGGTCTACATCTTTACTTTTTTACCCTTATCATTCAGCTTTTGAAAACATTGCAGTGTCATTTTCGAAAGAAAAGGGCTTGGGTTTATAAGACTAAATGAGGGTTTTCTATGTATTTCTTACTCCATTTTAAGATTGTATGGGTTCACTATAGTTAGAAATTTCATGATGATTTACTAACTTTTTTCACTCTATTGTGAAAGCTTGATGTAGTTTAATGGAATCTTCTTCCCTTCCAAGTAACCTCTTTATCAAACCCGAAAATTTTTCAATTATATTTTTTTGTGATTTGCAATTCTTTTTAATTTCTTTTATTACTAGCGAGGGATTCATTTAATTGTTACAAGTTCCATTCAAACCCTTCCCTAAATGTGTTTAAATAATATGTTCCTCACAAACAAGAATTTGAGTAATTTTTCTTGCATGTCATAGAGTTATGAACAATTTTTTATTTTTATTGGTTTGTCAAATTTTTGTGGTAGCACAATGCCATAATTCAGTGAATACCAACTTCATCTCAGACACAAAGTTCTTTACTTATAGATTTTTTCTCCATTTATGTATTCATCTAATATTTGAGTCGACTCTCACTAGCTTTTCTACCAACATACTCTATTTAGATGTCTAACTCTTGTTCGGATTGACTTCTATTTATATGTCTAAATTTTACTCAATACAAATTTTCCCTATTTTGGGAATTTTGGCATATGTGATCCATCGTACATATTTAGAGTTATTTTGATAATAATCACATGACATAAAACATTGTCGACGTGTTTCGAACCAACTAGTGTGGTTCATCATCGGGACTAGGTAAGAGATCAGATCCATACGTTAGGTTTAAATAGATGTGGAAATGACTAAACTAGTTGTTAGGATAATGGCTAGTTTGACTCTGAAAATTCAATTCAATTTGTAGCTTCTAGTTTTTAGATTAAAAAAATAGTTTATTAGACAATAATTAAACTTCTAATTGGTTTCCATGATTTGGTTGTTGGGAAAACCATATTACAGTTTGCAAAAATTATAGGAACATCTACTCATGTGTCTATGTTTTATTCTTTTTTGTTATCATTTTGTTTTTTTGTCATTTCTTGGATTATAATTAATTATTTGTTATTTTATTTTTAAGATTATTTTTTAATTTTATTTATCATTGTACAATTAGGATATTGGTATTAAAACCTTTGACCCTTTCTGCCAAAGACTAAAAATGAATTTACTATGAAAATTTGGCATAGAAAAATTATACTCATATTCGACTATAGAAATCCAAATAGATTTTAAACCTAAAAAATCATTTTATCCAAGATTTTAGGCCATAGTAATACTTTGTTACTCATAATATAAATTCATGTGATATTAAATTGTCTAGGTATTTTTTTTTATAAATTAATATAGTAGTAGTCTCTCTATAGACCAATACAGATTAGCATTTTCCTTCTCATAAATTATTTTATACACATCATATATAAATTGACATAAATCTATTCTACCATGGATTATATGCATATATTTTCTATTATAAATATTGTATAGTTACATCTTATTCAACAATTGTTTTCATGTTTTCCAAATGAGGGTGCTTGAAAAGTTACGGATGAGCGACCACCTGGTTGATTGGTGCATGGGCCAAGGGACAGTAGTGATGGGGGCTCCATTACTCTGGCACATGCATGAAGTAAATATGGTAGATAGGGGAGGACGTCGATATTCTATGACATTCACTCCCCCTCCCTCAGTGTTCAATCATCCTCACTAGTATTTAATGTAAAATGGCACCAATGATTTCTATATGCAGACATCCATTATCACTACCCCTCCCAGTTCTCGCTCTTTCGCTTGCTGCTTGGCTCTACTCTTTGGATCCTTCTACACATTTTTCTTCTTCCCTGCAGATTATCCTCTCCTCTATGATCATGTTGCATCGACACTATATGCGTAGCTATCATGGAGGTGGTAGAGGCTCCCCTTACTGAGCTTGTCCCTATGACTCGTCTGTGTGCACTTCTCTAATCTCTGCTGCCTTCAAGGACCCAGAAGTATTTGACCCTATATCCCCCTCCTTGTAGCTCTCTAACTAGATGCTTGTTCGTCTTCCTGAGAGGCACCACCCTAATAGTGGCCTGAGTAGAGGGAAGAGGCCTCGCAAATCCACAATTTCATGCATACCTTCTCCTCTGCCTCAAAAACTAGTTGGTCTCCCTGTCAAAATCCTGGAGGATGACATGGACGACGTCTGGAACCTCACTTCAAATGGAACCTGGAAAAAAGATGCGTCAGAGGACAACACAGCTCACATGGAAAAGGCCCAACAGCCCAAGATGGTCTTCTCTTCAACTCTGGAGCCTAACCCCCAGCTCATCGAGGAGGATATAGCAACTTCGAAATAATTCGGATGCACAGTGATGGATGAAAATCCATATCAGATGGATATTGATGCCCAAAATCGGTAGATGCAGTTCCTTGGCTCTCTTATATCTCAGTTTCTTTAGTCTTATCTCTATTTTTTATGCCTATTTTTGTTTTTTTGCAAACTATGCTTCTCTTGGACATATCAAAGGTTGGTTTCCCCGTGAAGGGAAATGAAAACTCTTGTTATTTTTGAAAAAATCTTATTGAACAGGGGTTGGCTAGTCCAACAACCACTTGTTCTGAAGAACATTCTATTTTTGTTTAAATCAATAGAATTTTAGCCTAATTTAGAAAAAAAAAAATGTTTACATGTTACATTTTCATAGTTATAAATATACATAAAGATTATGTTTACTACTATGCATATTTCAAAGTAAATTATGAGATGCTTGTATATTCAATAGAAAATAACTATTACACATTAATCTACCTTGCTTCTCTTCAAACATCAAATCCATCAGATAATTGCATAAGGAAATTTCAGATATTTATAGACGCATAGCAATATTATCTCAATCATTTATGGATTCTTTCATTAGAGAAATTTTGAGGTAAAAAATAAGCCTTAAAAAAGTGTACAAAAGAAATCAACTTTATAAGAACCAATAGGATTAAATATGATTATATCAACCATGGTGGATGATTCACCATTTTTGGAGTAAAAAGGTAAAAAGTTAAAAATAATAATAATAATATAAATAATAATAATAAATAAATAAAATTCTTTTTCAACTCATATTTTCAACTTATATCCTTATAATTTTATACAAATTTTGAGCAGGAGCACTCATTGCATGCAAAATTGAATTTTGAATTCAATGAGTGTTCCCGCTAGAAATTTGAGTAATTTTTTTTTATTTTTTCCCTCAAAATTTTGATGAGTTAATCTAGACTTATTTTATTATTTCAACTATTATTTTATAATATTCCTTAGGACGCCCATTTTAGACCTCAAAATTTCTCTAATAAATATGATTTTGTGTTACTAATTATACAATCGTATTATTCCTACCATACAGACAGTTATAAATAAATTGCTCGACTTAGTATCCTTAATCAAATATTCCTTCCACATAATGCATGCATTTTACAAAGTACATATAAAATGAATTACTCTCTTATAGTATGTAAGTTACATAAAACATATCTTTATATTAATGAGACTTATATTAGGTAAAGATCACTCCTCCTAGCCAATTGAGCTATTACAATTTCCATTTTCTTTAACTCCCCCGTGCCTCAAGTCACCATGTTTTCATTAACCCCTCTTTTATTTTATTTATTTTATTTTTTCCCTCGTATATCCTTCCTCGGTACCCCTTTTCTCTTTTTTTCGTACACGTGGTAGTGTCTTTCCCCTCTTGTGTGTTATCATTCATTAATTGGCCATGCCTTTCTTTCTCGCATGGTCCATTTTTTTTAGTTTTTTATTTTTTTCTCTTATGGAAAGCATAAAACGAGAGAGGTATTAATTTGGGTACTAATTCTTGTCCTATTTTTCATGACAAAAACTACCAAAATTAACCATCACCTTCAATTTATGACACTTGTTTAATACACTTTTATAGCCACCACAGTGATTGATACCATAAACATTTAGTCACTCACGTTTTATTGTATAACATTATCCAAATTTTAAAAAATATATATTATTTAAAAAATTATGATAAAAAAAATTAAATACATACAAATTAAATTACAACCATGTTTATTATGTTAATAAAAAAATGTCTCAAACATAGAAGTTAGACTAAATAACCTTAAACATATATCAGTTTATAAATTATAATAAAATAAATTAAACATATATAATCGAAATCTCAATCATATATATATAATAAAATCATTAAATTATAAATTTTTTAAGTTTCAGTTTATATTATCTTAAAAATTCATAACATTAACGTTTAACTCCCATCTATCCATGATAATATGATTGTGATTTAATTTTCATGTCTTCAATTTATTTTATCATAATTTATTATGTTTTAAAAATAACGTGTTTAATGATATTCAATATTTAAGTCTTTTTTTCACTATTTAAAATTTCATTTTTATAAAATATTCCATATCCAATAGTGTTTATGAATATTATTACAATATTTTCATAAAACTTTTCTTAAAACAATTACTGAATTTCCCATAAAATATTCCATATCTCATTTTGTTCATTAATATTATTACAATATTTTCATAAACATTTTCCAAAAAAATTCCCCTTAAAATGTGTTTATAAATATTCAATATAATATTCTATTTTATTAGTTCAATTCAAATGCCATTTTATTTACATATATCTAATTTATTTTACCATTACTCTCCATTCATTATGATTCAATGGTAATTAATGTGTCTTTTTCCTTCATAATAACATCAATCCCACTTGATTTATATCTATATCATAACTTTCATTTCTATAGATTGGATTTATAAATATTCAATTTGACATTTTATGATTTACATTTAAAATAATACATATGTAAATTGTAGATTATATATATATATATGAAGTGTAAATTAGATAGTGGCAGGGTATTTTTTTAAAACATTCTTATGGTGAAAAGGTTACTCGTTCAAAATTTTGTGGGAAAAATTTTAATTATTCTAAGGGTTGTAGTGGTTTAGGATTTTGATGGTTTAGATGCCCTTGGGTTGCAACTACTCAAGCCACAAATTCAGACATTTCAAAACTCACATAAATTTGCAAACAAAAAATATATGTAACTTGTATATATGTAATTTATTGTATTTAATTGATGTTATGTATGTTTATAAATATTTAAATTAGTATTAAAACATGTTTCCAAAGATTTGAACCCACACAAATGTCCTCAAACCACTCAAGTTAAAATCTTTTAACCTTTTAAATTATTATAACATTAATGTATATTTTATATATAATAAAGTTATCAAAACAAACTTACACAATATGTATAAATGCCTTTTATTTTTTATGTTTATTTATTTATTAATTAATGTGGTTGGAAGGAATGATGAAGATCCTCCCCACCCAAGTTCAATTTCCATAAGTGCCATGATAATCTTTGATGTAATGGATTTGAGGTTTATTGTTGAGAATGAATAGTCCCTGAGGAACCAAATCATGTTATGGAATATAATTAGTATAGATATATCTTAACCATGGATCTAACATACCTAGATAGGAAACATATCTCTTTAGGTGCTAACCTCTTCGTTGCAAAATTTGAAAAAAAATGCAACCCTCTCATTTTTGATAGATTCTAATGAATTTGTAGTGGTTCTCTCTCTCTTTATATATATATATATATATATATATATATATATATATATATATATATATATATATATATATATATATATTCTCTCTCTCTCTCTTCATATGTGAGTGTGAGAGATTTTTCAGTATTTAAATTGTATTTCTAAATGCTATATAGAATTGTATATAACTTAAAGTTGTAAGACATTGAATTATTTTACATAACTTGTGTATTGAGACATTTTATTGATGGACAAGATGTTTTTTTTTTTTATTAATATATTTGCAAGTATACATCACTATTACTTAATATTGTTTATTAAAATATTTTATTGATGGCCCATTTTGAAATTTTGTATTATTATGAATATTTTTAAATATCACATGAAAATGTTATATTAAGAATTGGATAAAGTACACATCTCCCTATTATAATTCTTATTATGTTTGATATTTTTTATTTTTTATTATTTTCCCATGAAAAAATAAAACTCTTTATTAAGACAATAAAAAGTTACAATAGTAGAGGAAAAAAACATTCTTGAAACTATGACCCCACTTACAAATTAGAATAACACTAAAAGAACTGAGTACCAGCAAAAGAAAAAATGTTAATCATGGATTTTTTTAGCAATATACGGCAATATATCAGAGTTGGGCCTCCCCATTAAGGAGAAAACCACCCAAAACTCAAATTTGACAAGTTCATAGAAACATTGTGCACTTTAATCAACAAAAAAAAATATGTGTTTCTTTTTATCAAAATAGAATATAAGTATACCAATGTCTCTTAAGAATACTAGGTGATAAAGGGAAAATAAATAAACATATCCCAAACAGAACATAACAAAAAGAAAGATCATCTTATGTAAGGCTATTGGTCTAACACAAGGACCCTCCCTTCTTCAACTTTTGTTATGCGCCATGCATCCACAATCTATTGTAGACCCTCCTTAGAAAGGAGGTCGACTTCAGTGTTATGTTCCCTCTAGAGGTGACAAACATATATAAAATCAAAACCCAGTTTTAAAAGTAACATTTCTTCTAAAAGTGGAATCAAAATGTAGTTTTATCATATGTGTATTCCATTAAACTAGTTAACAACATTTAGCTAGTCACCAAATATTTGGACGAAAAAAATCCCCATTTCTCAAAGCCAGCACATTAAGAATTTCAAAGATTGGAGCTTTACAAAATTGTTTGCTCCTTGTCTAAGGCCTACTGAAGATTTGAAGTTTTTTTGCTCATTTATGTGTTTAACGAAACCTGCATCACACTTGTTTTAACCATTTGATGCTCCATCGAAGTATGGCCACGACTCTGATAATTTATTCTCTTATATACTGATAATTTTGTTTGGGTGGGGTCTCATGTATTAAAGAAAAAATTGTTGCACTTTCTGTTGCAATTGGTGAGGGAGCTAGAGTGTGATACTGAAAAATTTCTTTATTCCTTGCTATCGAGATCCCCCATGAGATAATTCGCGAAAGTTTCTCATATTTTCTTCCTGAGCTAGGTTCCACCTTTTTTTCCAAGCTTCTAACAAATCTTAGCCATTCTAGATTTGTCTAACCCCAGAAAATTCAAAGTGGCCTCTCATATTTTGACACTAAAAAGGAAATGTAGGAGCAATTGACTCACTGATTCATCAACAATTTTGCACAAAATGCACTAGCCAAGCCCGTTCTTGTTCCTTTTCTGAAGGTTATCCCAACTATATATATATATATAATTTTTAATGTTCAATTTCCTTTTTTCTTGAGATACTCAATATTTTATTATATATGACATTAAAATATTGGCTTTTAACATTTTTTTCCATATATTGATATACATGAAGTTGATATTAATATAAACTAGTTAACATAAATTATCAAATAGTTTATTTAAATCATATGTTCACATAATTTTGAAAAATATGTTTAAGCATTTTACTCACACTTTTTTATTTTAATTCTAATTATTTTATCATTTTTTGAAAAATGATATAGAATTATATTACATCATTAAAATATTTAGATATTTTATTTATTATTGAGAGCGAGTAATTTTATTTTTTTACCACATTCAATTATAATATTGACAACAAATTAAGTGAATTTTTTTTATTATAAATGGCATTGATTTTCACATATTGATTCATCTCTACAATGTTGAGGTATACATTTTTGTTTTTTATTATAATTTGCATTATTTTTCACATCTTGATCCATCTCTACGGTGCAGAGATATAGTTCATCTCTACGGATTGGAGGTATGGTTCATCTTTGCGGTGCAGTGTTTTGATTCATTTTTCTGGTGCGGTGGTTCACATATTTTATCTCTACGGTGTGGTCGTTGGATTTCTATAATATTTATTATGGTAATTAGATTCATGTTTGTGGTCTGAATTCTAGCATTATACCTCTTCTATGGATATAATACCTTTGCAGAGTATACATATATTGATTATTATTGATTCATCTTTGTGGTGAAAAAACCCTAGGCGGTGGTTGGATTTTTATAATATTTCTCTTTTCACATATTGATTCATCTCTATGGTGCAGAGGTATAGTACATCTCTACGGCCTGAAGGTATGGTTCATCTATGCGGTGCGGTGTTTTGATTCAATCTTGTGGTGCGGTGGTTCACATATTTTATCTCTACCGTGCGGTCATTGGATTTCTATAATCTTTTTCTATGGTAATTGGATTCATCTTTATCGTCTAACTTCTAGTGTTATATCTCTTCTACGGATACAATACCTTTTTAGAGTATACGTATATTGGTTAGATTTCTATAATATTTCTCTGTGGTCATTTGATTCATCTCTATGGTGCAGCCTGGGCATTATATGTCTTATGTTTTTATAATACCTCTACCAAGTATACATACATTAATTAATATTAATTTATATCTGCAGTTTGAACACATATTGATTCATCTTTGCGATAAATAGGTATTGTTCATCTCTATGGTGTGGTGATTTGATTCATTTTTATGGTGCAATAGTTCGTATATTTCATCTCTATACGGTGTGGTGGTTTTATTTATATAATATTTCTCTTTGGTGATTTGAATCATCTTTGCGCACATAATATAACTCTCTGGATCGACTCTAGAAACTCAGTGTATTAATACACTACAACACGTAATTAATTTGTTGCATAAGTTCTTTTACCAATTGCATGAATTTCATCTCACCTTTGTCTTACTAAGTTTTATTGCTTAAAACTATCTGTAGTTTTCCCCATATTTCTAACCATTCTTCTAGCAAATGGAGGATAAGAGAAATTAACTTGGAGAGTCTTTACGAGTACATTGAATCTTTAGAAAAATGAAGAGAATAAAGAGAATGAAAATATAAACTAGAATTATCTACAATGTTTGACAACAACTACAAAGCATTAGAAAATAAAATGATAGCATTTGACACTGAATTCCAAGGAAATAAAGATAATATGAGATAAGATGCAAAAAATTGAACACAAGAAACAATCAATGGTTGGAGAAAATGACACCTTTAGAAACTATATTAAATATCTAAAAGAACAACTAAATAATAACTCAACTCTAAATAGCATAGAGAATAAATTAGATATCAAACGCATAAGAGAAGAAATTAAAAAACTGATTGAACTAGATCATGTGCGCCACAAAAGAGCCTTCAACCTTATAATTTCTAGTATAGAAGAGAAAAATGATGAGGATGTGCTAGAAATAGTAAAATAACAGTTGAAAAAAATCACAAATTCAAACAACTTATCTCACAAAAGCAACAAGGGTGGGAAAAATACTTGAGCATAAGCAAAGACTAATTTGTGTTAAGGTAAGTTGTAATGACCATAAATTATGTATACTTAGAAAATTCCCAAGCCTAAAAGGATTAGGAATATTTATAAATGAAGGCAAGAAAATAGGTCCAAAAGGTCAAGGAGGCACGAAAGGAAAGGAAATGGGCAATCATTAGGAATAGGAAAGCTATTATTAGAGATATATTCCAAAATAAGAGTGAAAAATAGGTATTAGGATCACTCTATATCCTCTTATAGGAAAGCTATTATTAGAGATATATTCCAAAATAAGAGTGAAAAATAAGTATTAGGATCACTCTTGATCCTCTTTTATCAGTGTCATGGTTTTCCATGGTGTAAAGTCCTATGTTAAGTTGGATCCTCAGTGATATTGATCCTATTTTCCTAATTGAAACTTGGGAGCATGATGCATCTAGGTTTCCTCACATTGATGGTTTCATTCTCTGGATAGATTAGAAGAGGAAATCCTCTCATAGAGGATTTGGTGGTATATCTTGTTATATGAAGAATTATGTTTCTGCTCACATTCAACTTCATAAAATTGACCCCCTCAACCAGTACATTTGGATCGAAATTTATTCTTCTGGCACAAATAGGATTTTTCGTGCATTTTTTATTTTGCACCTATTAATTCTACCACCTATAAGAAAAAAAATGGATAAGAGCTTCCCTTTCAATACCTTAGAAAATGGAATCCATAGCCTAAGGAATGAAGGTAATATCCTTTTTCTTGGGGAATTTAATGTTAGAACTGCTACTAATTAAGCCAATATCCTAAGTAATAACTCTATCCCTGGCCCCTTATGGTTAGATAAGGACGGTGACTTAGCGAATCAATTCAAAATAAATTTTGAAGACATAACCATGGTACCATGTTTCTCAAGCTTTGTAGTTCCCAAGACCTAATAATTTTTAATTGTATTAAGAAGTGGCCTACCTTGTTGGATGCATAAATCATTCTTGCGGACAAGACAGATCTCCCTAGTATCCTAAGATAACTAGCAACAAATAGACAGATGTAAACTACTTTCTCTAGATTATATTTGATCTAGAATTATCTATAATGAAGGATTTAGGACTTACCTGTAGTCCAGCGCTGATCGTAGTATTCTTTCCTATTGCTTTGAATACATCTCCTTTCGAGATATGCAATCAACATAATATAGATTGATTCATAAACCATAAACCTATCTTGATGACTGAGGAATTCAAGAAATAAGCCATTTAAATAAACAACTCATTGAGAAAACAAGATTCATTTTTATTATCTTTGATGAAAGAAGGAGCCTTACAACCGTGTTCGCCTTGATGTCGTACAGGTCCTTCCGGGGTCCAGAACAAGTGTTTCCTCTACTTTGACAAGCCTTTGCACTCTCTCGACTAACATGCACATCAGTTTGTAATCATTCCCATATGGTAATCAGTTAAGAGAGTCTGAGTTTTTCCAGTAATTCTCCTCAAAAAATCTCAAAGCCTAACTACCTTTGAGGCTGAACTATGGCCTCAATTTATAGCAAAAGAGAAGAGGTTGTAGCTCCAAATAAGAGGGGATAGAATCCTCTTTCAAAGGGATTAAGTTCCACATACCAAGGGGTAGGCTCCTCTAATAGAGGGATGAATGTACATGAAAGGAGCAAAATTTCCACCGAATAATTGCTTCCAGAAGCTTCCATATTCAACTAGTCAGGCCTCCAAATTTTACTTCCACCTTCATTACCTTTTACAAGAATCCCACCTTTAATGAAGAAAATGTGCGGCTAGTTCCACATGTTCTAGAACAAACAGATGCGACACTGCAGGTAATATTAAGAGAAAGTGCGGTACAAGTATTTTTATAACTTTTATAATCTTTTCTCTCAAATTCAAGGCTTGGTTTTGGGAACTTGATGTTTTTAGACTTCTAAGGGAGGATTGTATGAGTAATGATGAACCCATACAGACAGTAAAACGTCATGGTGACAATTTTAGTATAATAGATTTCCCTCTAAAGTGCAAATTCTGAGACTATTCGTAGAGTGATGTGCTTTATCATTTCAAGGATTAGCTTGTGGACACCCTAGTTGGAATCCTGTTAAAAAATTCAATGAAAAACATATATATATCATTGCTAAGGTAGGCATTCCCATACTCAGATCAAACAGTAGTTAAAACTTGTTCTAACGTAGAAACGATTTTACTATCACATCAATAATGTAGACACGGTATGGACGCATCTATCTACTTATGAATGGTCTACTGCATAATGAATAATAAAACTCCTCGCAGCCTAGATGGTGGAAACTAGATCCAGGGTCTTGATTTCCGCTGCCCGAACTAGTACGATTCTATCCATGCGATTGATTGTATCGAAGTCGAACATGGTAGAAACCACTTGATTACCAGTCAATGATGTGAACTGTTAACAAGTGTGAGAGAAACCACCATTAATGAAAATGGCTCTCAAAGTACTCAGTACAATCCATGACATTTGAATAAATGATCTGAAGTCGAACATTTCATGGAATCATTCAATCGAAGGTCAATGATGTAACCTGTCGTTGAAGGCGAGAAACCTGCCATTAAGGCATGTAGATTCCAAGGTATTGAAGGATTCTAGATCAACTTCCTAGATGATGAGCTGTCGTCAATAGAAATTGATCTGTCATAGGAAAGCCCATGACACGAAACCATTAGATCAAGTTTTGTAGAATTTTTTTGCAAGGACTGAATCAGGGATGGTCAACGTGATGGAGACATATGTTTGCAAATGAATGTTTTATTTGAACTATCCCCTTGAACACATAACGACACTGCAGGTTTTTTGGTGACAATTAACCTAAGTCAATACCCAGAAACCGTCTGAAGACTTTCAATATGGTTTGATTAACTGATAGAAAAATGATTTTCCCAACCCAGGTAGAAGTTTGACAAAAAGTGTCGTGTTCAAGAGTGGTAAATTTATTTTAAGTAAAGTGTGACAAACGGATTCATTTTATCTCTTTTTCCCCTACCATTTATGGCAAGTGCCTCTTTATTTTTGACAAGCTTGAGGAGGATAACATTTTCTTTTTATATAAGCTCATCCTTCGGATGAGTCCAACTTAGTTTAAAATCGAACCTTAATAAGGAGTGGTTCATTCCTGTTTGTAATCGACAGGTCCTTTACTGTTAAATTTTAATGAGTCCAGAATAGGAGAAACTCGGTGTTTTTCAATTTTAGGGCGTCAGAAGAAAAACTTAAGGAAACTCAGTGGGTGTAATTTTTCATAAATTTAGTCTCTCAAGCCCAAAAAAGGATAAAATAATACAGGAGAGAACTCTATTGACCATGATTAGTCAACGTATACCTTTTTCGTAGATATTCCATTTTAGTCCGAAAAAGGGATAAACTTATACTGAAGGGATGATTGTTCATTTCCTTAACGAGTTCAAATAATCAAATACTCGGAAATATTTTCATCTTTAGAGAGTCTGCAAAGGACTTAAAAGAGAACTCCAGGGTTT
Organism: Pinus albicaulis; assembly: GCA_034641835.2. Lineage (NCBI taxonomy): Eukaryota > Viridiplantae > Streptophyta > Pinopsida > Pinales > Pinaceae > Pinus > Pinus albicaulis. The sequence continues at coordinate 1,236,023,039 of CM076580.1, forward strand.
CTCTTTTTCATAATTTTTAAGAGTCCGAAAAAGTGATAAAAGTGTACTCAGTAGTTTTTATTTTTCTGTAAGTTTTAACGAGTTCGAAAAAGTGATAAAAATGTACTCATTTGCTTTTTCATAATTTTTAGCAAGTTTGAAAAAGTTATAAAAAGTATACTCCTTTGTCAAAAGGACCATTTCACCCAAAAAATCATGTATTCTGCACAAAAACTCAAAAATTAATCATGCATGTTTATGATTAATAAAAATAATTTGGAAAACCACTTTTCAAATGAAAAATAAACAAAATTATATTTTATTTATTCAAAAAATCTTATAAAAATGTTTTTTTCTAAATCATTTTTACCATTTGATTTCAAAGTGAAAATTGAGAACTTTAGGTGAAAAATGTTCCGGAGGAGATTCCAGAAGATTCACCCATCAGAATCGAAAACCGTAAATTCTAGGTAATCCACATCATCCTTACCTTCATTTTTGTCTATTTAATTTCTTAATTTGGGGCTTAGATTGATTTTTAAGGAGGAAAATAGGTTCAAAAGTTCGCTCATGGGGGTCCGCAGGTAAAACACATGAAACCTGTGGACCCCGACAATTTTACAAAGGGAAATTTTTCATGTTCCCACACCTTATGCATAAGACATGTGTGGATCCACACACTTTTTTTATGTGAAAAGTGCAGAGGCGCCGTAAGAAAAAATAAAATGAACAAATCTCCCAATTTAAAACAAATTTTCCCATTCAAATTTTTTTTGATCTTTCAATTTGTCCATTGCAGGATATTTACAATGCTTGAGTGGAGAGAACGTGAGCATGAAGAATTTGATGATGCGTCCATGTTACATCTCCCTACATTACATGTTTTGAGGGAATGCAGTTTGTACAAATTATGGGATTTTTAGGGTATGAGGGCTCAAGTGCATTTACTTACCTAGCTAGTAAAAAAATGGGATGTCCAGGAACAATGCTTTATCATTGGAGGTCACTGGCTCGAAATTGAGCTGGAAGATATATACTTTCTCATTGGTTTATCAAATAGGGGCAAGCCACTCTCTTTGTTTGGGGCTAGGGCAGGTGGCCAGCCTGTCCCTAGCCTTCAGGAAGAATTTTGTAATGAATAAGAAGACCCCAAGGATAAACGTATTAACATAAAAACCATTATTCATCCTGAATTCAAAGTGGTTGCATTTACTGTAACCCGGTTGTGTGGGAGCACAACTCCTCATGTTGCTACAAGATCCCAAATGTAGACTGCTGTTGACTACTTTAGAGGAACCATTTTCAATTGGTGTGAGGCATTGTTGGCCTATGTCAAAGGCCGACTGACTAGAGAAAAAAATGAGAAGTTGAAAAACTTTGGATATGGAGCGATCACAGCTACATTCGCTCTAGAAAGGATTCCTTCACTGGCCCCACAACTTATTTCAGTTGATCATGGTAGAGTCAAAGAGCCTCGGATGGTCCAATGGGTTGCATTGATGGCCCGTCATAGTGAAGGTGGAAAGGTTGTTCGTTTCACTCCAGCCTATTTTCATTGGTTGGAGAATCAAATTTTCATGATAGAAGATTTCCCTTATGCTAGGATATATTTCCGTGGCGATCGAGATATGTCTCTTCCTCCAGGGACACAGTGGGATGAGTCAGGTAAAAATCATTTTGAAATGTTCTAAATTCTAATTTTTATTTTGTTTTCTAAATCATCCAAAACTGATGACAAATATTTCAAATGCAGATGTGGGTCCACGTCAACCAACCACTCTCCGTCCTTTTGACAGGAAGCCAGCTGCACCACCACCACCACCACAGGATCAGATAGTAGAGGTCCTTGCCGACCTGGAAAACCAACTGGAGCGGCTGACTTTAGATATTCCAGAGACTACCATAGATGACATTCCACTCCGCTTACAAAGATATTTTATCAGGGTTCCGGGACCGTTCAGGAGATTTCTGAGCAAGGTGGCATGAGCTGTAGTGTTTAATCATGATCATCACCACGGATAGTGGATGATTGATATTGTAGACTTATATCATTTTTATTATCACTTTTTTCCGATCATAAGCTGTTTTGAACCTACGATCGAGGACGATGTAATACTTTTTGAAAACACTACTCTTATGCTATGATATTACTACTATTTCCAGTTATTTGTCTTACCATGTTATTGAATGTTATTTTGATCTACTGCTTTAATTATTACAAATGTCTGTTTATAACACTAGAAACTACTGCATCATCTAATGTGTTTAAATTTCTCGAAATATTTTGATACTCAATATAATCAAATTCTCGTTCCAAGAGACAAACTTTCAAAAATAATCCTACCAACAATGGTTTTTTAATTGCATATACTCTATTTAATTGTAATACAACGAGCTTAGAATCTGACCTAACGATCAAACTTTGAATTCCAAATGAAATGGATTCAGACAATAACTCAATAACTGCGCTGACCCGGATGCGGGTGATTAATTTTGGAACAAGTTGGCGGCCAGACGGCACTACGGCAAGTAGTCGGCCTCATGGCACTGCAACTGTCCGATGGAGTCTGTACTCCTGCGTGAGGAATTTATGTCAAAACATAATGGGCGCGGTTCACAACTCTAAAAACGAAATTCGAGATCATTCTCCGCAAGTTAAACAAGATCTGGTCACTACTCCTTTAATGGCGAGGTTAATGCAGTGGGACGGCAATAGATTCAAGGTTTTTGATTATAGGATGGAGAATGAGCACGCCAGAAGATGCTTCCCCAGGCCTTCAGCGGTGTATTGCTCGCCCACAGTGAGGCTCTCCTCCGAGCGCACTGTCACAGGCAAGAGAACAAGGCTTCATGGTTGCCTTGAACTTGGCGACAATCTTCATTTCTCCATTGCAGGTAACTGCATGCGTCAATCCGTGATTTGGTTTGAGAATCTGCTTAGCGAGCCCATTGCTTCTCCGCTCTCTCACTTGACCAACGTTCAGCTTGGGTCTCAGCATCCCTTCAGCTCCCCTGCTCCGATTGACAGCATGCCTCGTTTAAGGCACAGAATGAGGTGCCGTCGTGGCCCTTCCGGGAGGATGAACAGGCGCTCCTCCCTGTCCTCCAGTACCTCTGCTGTGGACTTTCTTGGCTCTGCCATAACCTCTAATGTTGCTCGTGGTCGAATTCTTCGGTCTGAGAACTGGAACACCAACTGCCAGAACGCTCCGGCACACTCTCAAACCAGGCAATTCTTTTTTCAAAGTGCGCTGAATCACCCTTGCATTACAGCCACGGTCACCATTGTGTTCCGTGATTCCCCTAACGATGAGGCTCCCGTTGCTGAAGGGCGGGTTGGTCTTTGTGGGCCGAATGATGAAGATATGCCCGAACAGAACAGAGCCAGCACCGAGGAAGTTGATAGACATGACAATGGCATGAATGTTGATATTGAGATGATACAGGAAGAGCAGCAAAGTGCAATTCAAGACCGGGATAATGCAAATGCTCAGCACCAGCCTCATCCGGGCGATGGACAGCGCACCCCTGCTGCAGAAAAGATCATTCACTCCACTGCGGACCTCTACAATTCTGATGGCAAACCAGATGAGTTTTGGTGCAGGGTCGAGGAAGAGGAACCAGATGAGTGATCCTCCTCAGTTCCAGGTTTTTTGCTATGGCACTGTCTTCAGTATGCAAAATGTCAATGTGTGTTTTTTTCTGGTTTTGGCAAAAGGTCTATAGGCTTTTTCTAGATTTAGACATTGCCCCTGCGTGGGTTCTTTTTGAAGGATCTATGTATGCACTAGTTTCCCTCTGCGGGCAGTGCTAAGTTTTTGAATTTCTGCTCTACAGGCCTCCTCAGGCCCAGACCTGGTTAACTCCTGATGTACATATTTGCTTCTGACTATCAATAGATTAAACTTATTTAGAAAAAAAAAAAAAAAAACTCAATAACTGCGCTATACTATGCAATATTGTTCGTCGTTTGACCAAGGCTTACCCCATGCATAGATACTAACTCATCAGCGGGTGAATAGATAACCCAAGTTGTGGAAGAAATGTTCTGTGTACTACGACAAGCACCATCAACAAAACCAATGTATGTTTGAAGGGATGTCGACATCTGTAAAATCAAGAGTGATCCAGATAAGAAGGGATAGTGGTAAAAGAACACTTAAACTAGGCACGCTCTCTAATCTACAACATGCCAGCTTACGAAAATAACTAATATACAGGGAAGATCTCCACACAAGAATCAAACATAATATCTCTTCAGATAAAGCCCATTTCTGGGTTTGCCTAAAGATACCCCATCAAAGTCAATCAGTTCATAGGCCCCTTTTGCAAGTTGTCACTTGACAATATAAGGATCATGCCACATGGGTTCAAAATTTCCAGCCCCTAGCTTGTCGTTAGCTTGATCATAAACCAAGACTAGGTCTCCTTGTGAGAAAATACGAGGTGTAACACTTCTATCATAGTGAGCTTTCATTCGTTTCACATGAGTTTCGATAGCCAATGCAGCGGTGCGCCGATTCTCATCTAATTGAGCTAAGTACAAAAAGCATTTATCCTCTTAAGAAGTGGCTGGTAGTAACTCTATGGCTAGTTGGAGTGATGGTATCTTGCATTCAATCGGTAATATCACTTCTAAACTGTAAACTAGTTGAAAAGGAGTAAAACCTATTGATGTTTTTGCTGAGGTTCAATATGCCGAAAGTGCTGAAAAAAGAATTTAGTTAGTTGGTATGACAATTCAATTTATGAATTTCGATGATTCGTTTGATCATGGTGACAAAATTTATTGATAGCTTCAACTAGACCATTAGCTTGCAGATAATATGGTGTAGAACTATCATGGCACAGGCCAAGTTGATCAGTTAGTTCGGTCATCATGATGTTTCGAAAATGACTCCCATGGTCAGCAATTATCACTTGGGGTACAACGAAATTAGCAATAACATGATTGAACACGAAAGTAGCTGCAGTTTTTCCATCTACTGCAAATTTAGGCATCGCCTCGACCCATTTGGTAAAATAATCTACTGCGAAAATAATACACCCATGCCCCTTGGCCAAGTGAGGGTTACATGTAATGAAGTCAATTCCCCATTTTGCAAAAGGACCGACAGTGATTATAAGGTGAAGAGGAGAGGGTGGTGCACTCATCTTGTGATCAAAGATTTGACAGTTGTGGCATTTTTGGATAGCATAAATACACTCTTTAAATAAGGACGGCCAAAAATAGCCATCGCGCAATATTTTTTGGGCTGTGGCATACCCAGACATATGACCACCACATGCTCCAGAGTGACAATAATTTAAAACCTTTTCAGCTTCTTCAAGAGTTAGACAACGTCGAAGAACAGAGTCCGCACCATGACGATATAGTGTGTCACCAACAATATGATATTGCTGATACTGGAAATGGATTTTTCGTCGTTGTGACCATGAAAGTTCGAGCTGAAAAGTTTGGGTTTGGAGATAAATGATGATATCTCCATACCAAGGATTGATGGTACTGATAAGAAACAAAGATTCATCCATGATCGGATGTTCTGCCGCAGTTTCTGTGTCAGTACTTAGGAAGTCACACATAAGTTCAGCAAAGACCAATGATTTATTTAATTTGGATTCTTCAAATTCCAAATTAAACTCCTGTAGGATAACAATCCATTTGGAGTATTTTCCCCCTAACAGTTGTTTAGTCAAAATATACATCATAGGGTTACAATCAGAGATCACTGTTGTTTTGCGTAACAGTATGTAATGACGAAATCGTTGGGCAACTTGAACGGCTGCCAAGGCCAACTTCTCCACATGTGAGTAATTGATTTCGATCGGATGCAGATTGCAACTAAGATAATAAATCACATGTTCGTTGTGGAATTCATTTCTTGAACTAAGACCATGCCAATCGTAGAATTGGAGGTTGTTAAGTATAAAAAGTAATCCTGGTTGTAATTGGGAGGATGCAATAATGGTGCATGGGTCAATGTGTGTTTAAGAGCATCAAAAGATAGATCAGCGATCTCGTCCCAAAATAAAGGAATATTTTTCTTTAACAACCTGGTAAAACCTTTGGTTAACTCAACATAGTTATGAATGAATCAACATAAAAAGTTCGATTTCCCTTGCAAACTTTAGAGTTGGCAAAGAGTAGAAGGAGGAGGTAAATTGATGATAGCCTCAACCTTCGATGGGTCGACACGAATGCCTTTCTTTGAGACAATAAATGCCAAAAATCATCCAGATTCAACACAAAAGATACATTTGTGAGGATTCAGATGAATCCTATAATTCCTACATCTCATAAAGATAGCTCGTAAATGAGTAATATGATCTACTCTGCGCGATGAATGAGCAAGTAAATCATCGATATAGGGTTGCACAATGTTTTTAATGTCATGAAATTCATAATACATTGCCCTCTAAAAAGTTTCACCAGCGTTCTTAAGTCCAAAAGGTAATTTGCAGTAAGAAAAAGTCCTCCACGGACAAATGAAAGTTGTTTTGGGTTGATTAGCAGGGAGTGTTGATTTGATTGTAGCCCGAAAATCCATCCATAAATGAAAAAATTTCACTTCCGACACAATCATCAATAATTTGATCAATATAAGGTGTTGGATAATTGTCGTTCGGAAAAGCTCGATTTATATCCCTATAATCGATACATACTCGTATCGTCCCTTGTTTTTTATTAACGGGAACAATATTAGATACCCAATCTGTTAGAGGAATGGGATAAATAAAACCTGCATGAATTAATTTCTCAACTTCTTCTTTAATAGCGGCAGCTTTTTGCGGATGTATCTGACGTAATATTTATCGGACAGGTTTAGCATCCAGGTATGTTTTAATTTCATGAACAACAATTGATGGATTGATTCCTAGAATTTCTTCATATGACCAGGAAAAAATGTGATAGAATTATTGAAATAGGGCTTTATATGCTTGGATTTCATCTGGCATACAAGAAGCACCTATATAAATGTTTTCAACAATTCTTGGTTTCACTGAGATGTCAATAGGAATTGTCGTAAAAATGTTTGCTAAGTTCAATTCAGAATCATAATTCATGAGAGGATTCTGAGGTTCATTGACATAATCAGCGGTAAAAATGGAGGAAAAATCAGTTTCAAAATGATCAATATCAGCTAAAAATGAAGATCGATGGTGTAGATCTTCCCATGGTAATTCTTCTATAGACAAAAATTCACGAATATGCTCATTAGTATTAAATACTTGTTGAACAGTATCCGGAATTGATGGCCAAGATGAGCTTGATATCGAAAGTGATTCCTCATTGATCACATTCAATAGATCAGGTTTAGTTGAAGGAGTATCAAAAAATGACTGTACTACCTGATATGTTAATTCAAAAGGACTCAAAGGCATCACACCATCGAAAGAATCCAGTTCCGAGTCTGAAGGTACTATCCAAGGATCATCAAAGGAAATAGTACTTGATGTAATCATATTGATATTAGCAATAGGAGGCGGTACGTTGGGAATAGGCAGGGAAAAAGTTCCCAGTAAAGCAGAATATTTAAGCAAACCTACTCCGACATCTTTATAAGGGATAGTCAATTTTCCGACATGTTGGATGCTATCAGTAGTGGCTGGGTCGGATGAATAATATGAGAGCTGATCTATTTTAATGATATTTCCTTTATGATTAAACATGATGAGACGAAAGACCGATGATACAACATCATTCATGGCATAAGACCAACTGCGACCCAGGAGAAGGTTGTAATCCAGAGGGGCATCAACTACTTCCACATCTAGATTAATGGTTTTTCCTTTGACCTCTATTAGTAGATCCTATAAAATACCATACGAATGGAAACCTCTTCCATCAAAAGCTTTGAGGATAGTCAATGATTGGTTAATTGTCGGAGAACCAAGTGATTTCCAACATTTTAACGACATGATACACGTAGAAGCCCCTTCATCAACAACAGTATGAAAGCAACGTTTGTTTTTTACTATTACTGGAATCTAAAAAGCCATTTGATGGGGTAGGCGGGGTGTAAAATTCTCTAAATCAAAGATCATTAGGTTCGAATCCTGAAGGTCTATGGCTCCTATGGCTGACAATAGTAATTTTCTTTGGGCTGGACATGATTGCAGCACTTCCAAAGTCGAAATTGCCTAAGGGGAAATTTCCAAGTCTTCAACAATATTGCAGTTTTGAGCAGCTCTCGCATGTGGATTGAAAGCTGATTTACGAAGTACACATTTAGCAGGCGGTCTGATTACTAAGTCAGGATTCGGTTTCTCGATCTGTGGCAGATTAGAAACTGAGGGAGATGTAGCTGATGCGGAATTATAATTTTCTACTTCTTTACCACCAATAGGATTTTTACTACCATAATCTTTCGATCATGTCACAACCATCAAGATATATTCTAGCGTATTCGAGGAAGATCCAATCATATTACTATCTTGAGCAAGAAAAGGATCCTTCAAGACAGCAGGTGTGGACGAACCCTTAACGAATTTCGATTCCTCAACTCTATGTGGGCACTCTTTAGTAAAATTATCCTCATCACAGATCAAACAAGGATAACGAGGTTTTCGTTTATCATCAATTGGTTCATTTTTATCTTTTTTATCTTTTGAAGATGATTTTTTTTTTTATTCTTACCTTTCTTCTTACTACCAGTTTTAGGTTTGGCTGTAGATGATTCTACAACATGAATATCGATGGAAGTTTCAACGGAAGAATCTCCTTTTGGTGAATTGGGTAAAGTTATAAGAGGAGAAGTCATCTTGGAAGATTTCTTATTACTCTTGCCAGTGTTAATAGAACCAATTACACCATCAGCAGCATGAGATCCTGAAGGAGTCATAGTTAACTTATCAGGTCTTGGTAAATTGGGTATTTTTTCATACAGAGTACCTGACTGTGTATATACAAGGTCAAGGTACTAAGATTGAGCAATGACTTGCTCTTCTATAACAACACCTCCCTTGGCCACATCTTCAGGAATTTTTGGCAATAATGATTTGATAAACCATTCAGCCAAAATTTGATATGGAATAAATAATTTCACTAAACGTCTCCTACGTCTCCATTCATGAATATGATCAAATATGTACGTAGACATAGATTTTTTTAATGAGGTCAACAATTTCGTACCATTGTCATATCTGTCAGGTAACTGAAAATGGATTACAAAAGTAGTAGCTAGTGCATTAAAATTATCAAATGAGCCTCATGGTAACTCAATGTACCATTTGGCAGCTAGACCAATGAGAGTTCTTTGAAAAAGACGTAATCGAATCAAATCATCTATTAGTGAATTGGATGCACACCAGAGGTGATAATTCATAACATAATTAGATGGATCTTCTCCTGAATTACCTTCAAACTTTGGAATATCACTGGGCAACTTATTAGGCATCGGCAGCCAATATGGAGGATAAAAAATGGGATCATTTGTAAGGCGCGATAGATCAGGTAAATCTAAAGTTGCTACGAATGGTAACCGATGGCTAGGGTCTTGATAACCTTGTGTGATCAAACCAGTTCTAGGAGGAGGATATCCAAGATATCTTGGAATTGGATGTGCATTTGGAATTGTGAAACCTCCTGGATAACCAGGATTAACCGAACCATACTGGGGTTGTTGAGGAACTTGATAAGTATACCCAGGATATGGTTGATACTGATATGTTGGATTTTGTGTAGTGTTTCTAAATTTATACTAACCCTGCTACGGTTCATAAGTAAATTGTGGTTGACTAGTGAGAATCATACTCATATTAGATTGTCCTATAGGCATCTGGACCATAGTCTGAATTGTAGGTCCTGACTGTGGCACGGATACTTGAGGAATTTTCACTAATACAGGGGTAGTAGAAACAGGAGCTGTAGAGACTCTAGAAATAGGTGTGGTAGGTTGAACAGAAGTTGCAGCAGCAGCAAAAGTTTGAGGTAGAGTTCTTGGTGTACTAGGCCTAGGCTGCTGAATAGAACCAGGTGTAGAGACTTGAATGGTAGGCTGGACAGGTTGCTAGGTTCAACCAGAACCTATGGGTAGTCCAGGTTGATTAGGTAACTGCACATTGGGTTGTAAAGTCTGTTGAATTTGAGATGGATCCCACACCATATTAATTCTAGAATATTGACCCATAGAAGGTTGTGCATATAAAGTACCATAAATAGGTTCAACGTAAGTTTGATAATTAACTGGAAAATTCCTAGCTCCTTGTAATAATGGTTGACCTAAAGGAGGTTGAAAAATTTTAGCTGGGTACTGACCCTGAGGTTGATATTGAATCTGAGGCATGTACTGAATCTGGGGTTGATATTGACCCTAAGGTATGTACTGTCGTTGGAGTTGATATTGACCTTGAGGTATGTATTGTCCTTGGAGTTGATATTGACCTTGAGGTATGTACTGTCCTTGAGGTTTCTCCCTAGTCAGGAGACCTCCAGGTGGTAAAAAACTACCGTGAGGTTGCCCTCCAAGCGGTAATTTACTACCTTGAGTTTGCCCCCCAGGCAGTAACTGACTTCCTTGAGGTTTCCCCCCAGGCGGTAGCTCACTTCCTTGAGGTTGAGGATTTGGAATATTTCCAGACATCATAAAAATCTGTTTTGTGTTCAACATACCAGTGTTTGTTCCATTTGTACCAGATGATAACATTCGTTCAATTTGTTGAGGAGATACTCCTGAGAAGGTACCAGAGAGCGACTGGTATCCCAGAGGAACATATGAACCATTGTATAAAAATGTTTCTGGAGATTCAGAAAACATAGATGACTCACCCGACATAGATAATGAAGGTCAATAACCTCTCGGTGTAGGGTAAAAAGGAATTCGGGGTGGTGAATAAGTAAGACTTGTGTTTTGTAAAAAATCTGTCAATGATAAATACCAAGCGTCAGTTCTAAAAGGACTATAGAATATTGATTCGCACTCTCTAAGATTTAAATTTTCTTGGGTTTCAAGAAGAACTACATCTTCGTCTGGACCAACAAGCTCTTCAATACATATGATATCAGAAGGAAGATTTTCGGTAATGCGATGTCTTACTCTAGGTGAATCAGGATCACTAGAAGTCAGAGTAAAAAATCCTAAAGATGATTCTAACATAGCAGGTTCAGTTTTTGGCTCAGAAATATCTGTTTCTTCGGCTAATTCACTGGTTGCAAAAGCAATGTCAGTGTTTTCAGAAATTGAAATTGGCTCTTGAATATATTCTGCTATTTTTTATTGATTTACTTCATGATAATTAGGATAAGTAACTATATATTATTCTCCTAGTTCTGACGATCGAATTCTGCGGATACTATGATGTACCAGAGCTTTCAGTACTTCAAGTCGGCTTGGTGTATACTCAGGGGGTTTCCCTTGAATTCGATGTGATTGTCTTGGTAATTCAGTCACGATTAAAAATTATTAAACACACGCAATAAAATAAAATTTCAATCAAAAGTCATAAAGTCAGTAAGGAGACAAACAAATTATCAAACGCTTATAAAATCTAGGAGTTCAAACCACACACAAACAGTAGATTCCCACACTAAAAAAACTAGTTGGTGATGAAATCCAACATCGTAGTATTTTAATGTAGAAATAGTGGTTGGAACAGTTACCCTGACAACCTACTTAATGAAACAGACCGGTGCAAGTTTCTCCACTTAAACCATCTTGAGTGAAGATAACCCTCCAGAGAGTCCAAGTGAGTTTAGTTGATGTCTGCTCCAAGTACAATGGGATCTTTCCTCCACCGTCACCTTAGGAAAAAATCTTAAATTTTATGGCCACTAAGGTCACCAACAGGAAGAAATATACTTGGGGGAATATTCTACAATCCGATATACGCACAAGGGCAGAGTAATAAAGCTTAATCCCCTTGAAGGCTCCTTGACATAATCCAAGGTATACCGACAAGTGACCCCAAGCTCCTCGACAATGGTCAATCCAAGGTTTACCGTTGTTAATATGCGCACATCTTCTATCATTCCCAATGAGATGGAATTGATCACCTCACTGGTTCAGATATGATCTCCTGTTTGACTCCTTTAGGAGGAGCTTCCCAAAGCATACAAGCTACTATTGGATTTTTCCTGGTGCAATATTGACTACTTGTTTGTTTTAAATGTCTCGAAGAGTTAATCACTCCCTACTCCAAGACACTAGCCTAAGCTATGTTATTGAAAAGAGTCGTAGAAATATAAAAATTACTAGATAGATTTTAATTTAAGTGTTGATTTTAATAGGTTGTTTCTTAGTACAATAGGTACGAAAGTGAAACTTTGATCATGTGTAGTGACCCGACTCAAAACACACTAAAAATGCATCTATTATGAGAAACAATTCATTTTGTTTCGATGAATTTTATCTAAAAGAAAGAGTTGAGAAATGTGATCTTTTTAAAACAATTCTTTCCTTCAAAACAAGAACATATGAAAATAAATCTTATCGATGAGAACTCAAAATGATAAATTTCTCAAAAATAAATCCCTTTATTATTTCAAGATCGAAACTCAAATCAAACATTCTCCAAAAGAAAACTACAATTTCTAGAAATAACACTCAAAACTAAAAACACTAATTTCGACATCTAAAAATTCTAAGAATTAAATCTGAAATCAAAACTCTAAATATTTTGAGGACATTTTTCTTAGTTTGTGATTGAACTAATAAATCCTTTGCTGAAATCAGCAAAAACTCAAAAACATCCAATTATGGTTTTTGAAGTGAAATTCAAAACTTAATGAAAACGTTATTAAAGATTTGCAAATGAGAAAATGGGATCTAATTCTCATAAAGCAATTTCTACTATGAATTCAAAGACTCAGCAAGAAAACAATGAAATACCAGTGATCTAAGGTATACAAAGGTTTGTGATCTTTGAGTGACACAAAGACAAAGCAAAAATCACTTATAACATCCAGATCTTGTAGAAAATCACTAAAAGCTTAAAAAAGCTGAAAGAAACTCTCATAAAAAGCTTCCTAACAGAAAATAAAAGTCTGGATATATATTGAGAATCTTGCAAGCTGGTCCTAGAAAAGAGAATTTTGAGTTTTTCAAAAAAATTCTCAAGGTCCGTAGGTTTTAGTGTAAACAAGTGTGGTGCCGCACTATGTATACAGAAAAACAGTGGAGATGACTGCACTGTGCCTAAGGACAAAGTGCGGAAACCAGAAAACTTAAAGAAAAATAAAAAATTCTAAAGCACTTTTCCAAAATTATACAGGAATAAATTACCCAAGCCAGTATCAATCAATGAAAATCAGAAAAATAATTGCACAAGTCAAAAAATAAAAGAAAACTAATTTCAAGATCCATTCCCTAGTGGAGTTGCCATTTTGTTGGACGGATAAATCGTTCTTGCGGACAAGATAGATCCCCCTAGTATCCTACGATAACTAGCAACAAACAGATAGATGTAAACTAATTTCTCTAGATTATATTTGATCTAGAATTATCTATAATGAAGGATTTAGGACTTACTTGTTGTCCAGCGTTGATCGTAGTCATCTTTCCTATTGCTTTGAATATGTCTCCTTTCGGGATCTGCAATAAAAAACATGAAAGAATCAAAAGCACCTACATAATATAGATTAATTCATAAACCATAAACCTATCTTGATGATTAAGGAATTCAAGAAATAAGCCATTTAAATAAACAACTCATTGAGAAAACAAGATTCATTTGTATTAACTTTGATGAAAGAAGGAACCTTACAACCGTGTTCACCTTGATGTCGTATAGGTCCTTCCGGGGTCCGGAACAAGCATTTCCTCTACTTTGACAAGCCTTTGCACTCTCTCGACTAACATGCACATGAGTGTCTAATCATTCCCAAATGGTAATCAGTTAAGAGAGTCTGAGTCTTTCCAGCAATTCTCCTCAAAAAATATCAAAGCTTAATTCCCTTTGAGGCTGAACTATGGCCTCAATTTATAGCAAAAGAGAAGAGGTTGCAGCTCCAAATAAGAGGGGATAGAATCCTCTTTAAAATGGATTAAGTTCTATAGACCAAGGGGTAGGCTCCTTTAATAGAGGGATGAATGTACATGAAAGGAGCGAATTTTCCACCGAATAATTTCTTCCAAAAGCTTCCATATTAAACTATCTGGGCCTCCAAATTTTACTTCCACCTTCATTTTACCTTTTACAGGAATCCTTACCTTTAATGAAGAAAAAGTGCGGCTGGTTCCGCATGTTCTAGAACAAACAGATGTGGCACCGCAGGTAATACTAAGAGAAAGTGTGGTACAAGTATTTTTATGACTTTTATAAGCTTTTCTTTCAATTTCAAGGCTTTGTTTTGGGAACTTGATGTTTGTAGACTTCTAAGGGAGTATTGTATGAGTAAGGATGAACCCATACAGACAGTAAAATTTCATGGTGACAATTTTAGTGTAACATACCTTCAGCTAGATGACTTGTATTCACGGGATGGGTAGCAATGTTGCAGACTATGCAATATGTGACACCCATGTTCTCAATCGTATGGAAAATTTTGAACTGATAAATGAACACGAACTTGACTCTGAACATAGACCTTTTTCCTTAACTCTCAATCTTGTCATGCATACCATCCAGATGCAAAATAAATGTGAGAGTCAAAGGTACACGCATTTTGATAGAAGTAAATAGACCTATCACTAAAGGATTTAAAGATGGACTTAGGGTTCCAAACATATAATAATAATATTGGTCAAATCTATTACAATTCTAATACAACCCTTTACACTAGTATTAACAAATTCTCAGCCAAGGTTCCATATAAAAAGAATAATAGAAATTCAAAATCTTAGTATGAAAAGGAATTTAAAATTGTTAGGAAAGTGATTAGAGACACTCCAAATAAAACTGCAAAGCTCAAAATCATAATTATATACAATTTTTTTATGAAAAGGAATAAAAGTTCCTATATTAAGAATATACAAGAGCATATTCTTCACCTTTCTAAAGTCGAACCTAGAAAGTTTGGCAGAATATTCTTGCTCATAAAAATAAAATAAAAAATCAATCAATCCCCTTAAAGAATTGGGATATATATCTTAAGAAGCTTTATGACTCCCCGAAAACCATGGGAATCATCTTCAACACTCCTATAAAGGAGGATATATTTTCTTTAGAAGATTTGGCGCTTCGGCTTAACAAACTCACTAATGGAAAATATAGGGATATTGAAGGATACAAAGTTGAAATCATTAAAATGGGAAGGTCTATCCTCATCCCTCATATCTACAAGCTTCTCAATTTGGTGATAAAACACATCTTCTCTAAGCGTTGGACACAAAGACTTATTATGCCTATCTTTAAAAGTGGGGAAAAAAATGTTCCTTCTAACTATAGGACCATTATAATTAGCCACATTTTAGCCAAACTATATGGGCTTATTTTGGAAAATAAGGTTAGCCTCTACCTTGAAATCCATGGTAAAAGAGCTGAATAGAAAGCTATTTTTAGGAGACACCACTCAACTATCGATCATTGTATCACTCTTAGTATCATTTTCGAGGAGTGTCGCAATAGTAAAATTGATCTATTTTGTTGTCTTGTTGACTTTAGAAACAATTTCGACATTTTTCCTCAAGATAAGCTATGTCAAAGACTTTGAAGAAATCATGGTTCCTCCTGATTTGAGTATTGTCGTGATTTGACTTTACGAGAATGTTTTTTCTAAGCTTAAGACCAACAAGGGGGTGGTCTAATGAAATAAAATGCAATATCAGGTTTAAGAAAGGGTACCCCCTATCCCCTACCCTTTTAGGCATTTACACTTATAATCTAGAAGTGTGTTTTGAAATTCGAGGATGCAGTGGCCCTGAATTTGCTAGTATTGTCATTACTCTTCTCCTTTATGCTGACAAAATTGTTCTTCTATCTGAAATCCAAAATTATATTGAAATATGGCTTAAGGTCTTCCATGATTATTGTTCCAAGATGGGTATGATGGTTAATACTGACAAGACTAAAGTCATGATAATTAAATCCAAAAATACCAACCACGGTAATTTCATCTATGATAATATATACTTGGAGTAATTTTCTTCATTCAAATATTTAGGTATTGGCATTCATCATTAGATTAACTAGAAATTTTTCATTGAGAAAAGGACCATTGGAGGTTGGAAATCTTATTATGAACTTGAAAACAATTGTAAGACAATTTATCTCTAGATTTGGATTTAAAATGGTTCCCCTTTGAGACTCTTGTCACCCTTGTTATTTTAGATGGATTTGAGGTTTGGGTTTGAAATATATATAGAGAGTCGTGGATGAAGATTGAGATGGTTCAAAATAAATTCAAAATAAATTTATAATATAGAACCTCAATATTAAAGGAAATATTCCCTATCCTATCCTCTTGATCGAAGCTAGCATTTATCGCATTAAAATCATGGCGATGTTCAAACATTTAATCTATAAGAAGAAGCTAATGTAGAATATGGAAGCTAAGAGGTTTCCCAAATGTGCTTCCAACTCTAGCCAAAACAACCACCTCCTACTCAAACATGGATGGCATAAGGATGCCCAGTCTTGGCTCAACCATTGGGGGATACATGAGAGGATCATCTTAGGGAATAGGTATAGTATTAAAAATACTTTTACCTTCAAAATCAAGGATAAATTATGGGATGATAAGGAGTTAGAGGGGAAGAAGAAGCTAATTTATTATAAGGAGGTGATCAACCCCACCCTTTCTAACCTAAACTATTTTTTTCTTTACCAGTACTAAGAAGAAAATGAACATTACAAATATAATAACTAATTTCGATGAGCTTCATAGTGAAATCAGGCATTCTTCTATTCCCAAAACACCCTAGGATGACCGAATCTATCACCTTTGAAATAATAAAAAGGTTGAAGATGAAAAACACTTTCTCTTAGATTTTCTGACTCTTACTCACATATTTTCTCATTTCCAAAACATTTTCCACACTATCAACCTCCTCGACTTGTGCAAAACTATAGTGATCTTGGAGTTATTCTTTCCCTCTTTTTCTAACTATAGAGATAAAATATTAAAGAGCCGCAATTAATTTCTTACTTTATTAAGGTATGATAGACCACATTGGTCCTATTATGATTTCATCATCATCATTATCATATATATATATATATATATATATATATATATATATATATATATATATATATATATATGGAGAGAGAGAGAGAGAGAGAGAGAGAGAGAGAGAGAGAGAGATGTGTTAATTTCATGTTGAGCATGGACAAAATCACACATCCCCCTTGTACTGGTGTATAGAATGCATATATTTTCCAATTGAAAATATACAAACAATTTCATTGTTATAAGTTAAAATTAATATACATAAATATTTTTATTGTTTTGAAGTAAAATATTGTGCATATAATCAATTGGGTTTATCTCACATAGTTGAGATTCAATTACAATAAGTGACATGATTGTTGAATTACATAATGAGACTTTTTGTAATAACTTTGATCATTATTATTAAGAATGAGTAATCCATAATATATATTCTTATGATTTAAAATAAATAATCCACCATATATATTCCTTTTATGAAATACTAGCAATTGCACCAGATGTTGCAAAGGAAAATTAGTAAGGCAATAGGGTAGGAAAGAGTAGAATTAAACTACTACTCTTCCATGATGAGAATGAAAGCACTACGAGATGTTTCCAAAGGTTGTAAGTAGAATTTTTTAACTTAGTTAAAGAGGCGGGTCTCACGAATTACATCATTGACATGAAAAGAGTATCCACAGTGTCAGGTTCTCTATTTTTGGTTATTTATTGTAGTTTCCAAAGAATGCACTGTAGATATAACAAGTATCTCTATCCTTAGAAATATCTACAAATATCGATATCCTTAGAAATTATTAACCAGAAGACCCTGATTTGATCTTTTGTTGAAATATCCATATGTATTTACATTGTAAACACCTGTGTTTGAAGTATTAGAATTTATCCACTCCCTATATGTATATGTCAACTTTATTTGGGATTCAATATTTCTTGTAATTGATATAAATCTCTTAGGTTTCATTCAGATCCATTTACATTGTTCTCCCGATTCAAACTCTAGGAAACATTAATTGGTAAATTTATTCTTTGCATTTACTATTCTATCTACAATTGTTATTTATCATTAGAAGATTAAATTGTTTTAAACGATTGCTAATTAAAGATAAGAATTGGGGTAAAAGTGATTGTACAACATATAAGAGTGGTAAATTAACAACATAAATGTACCATTTAATTACCATTAGAAGATTAAATCATTTTTAAAATATTTCTAATGAAAGATAATAATTGGGGTAAAAGTAATTATAACAATATATAACAGTGGTAAATTAACAACATCAATGTAAATATCAAATATTTCACACTACTCTATATTAATTCAATAAATTTATTGATTACATTTAATAGAAATTTATAAATGTGATGGATCCTCAATTTGAATGATGGAAGACCATCTACAATAAATTTATAGAATGATGATTACAATTTCTAACCATTTAAATCCAAAACAACATTCACTATACACCATAAAAGACCATGTTTAAATAATAATATGTCTATGTTGGAATGATTATAGAATCTCTCAATTTGGAATAATGTAAGTGATTTATCTTTATCTTCTAGCTTTGAACGGAATTTTGGTTGCTAATTTGTATCTTCACTAATTTTTTTATATGTCATGAATTTATGCTTTGAGGAGTTTCCTATGCAACATCTAATGCAATTCCTAGTTATAAATAACATGAATGTATCTAATTATAATGAAGTTAACACTTAATTGATGATTATTCACATAAACTTGCTTTACATATAGTTTAAAGTTTTCTTTTTTTTAATTATAAGTAATTATATTTTGATAAGAGATACATAATTATATTATATTTGAGTGTTCATTATATTCCTTCTAACTAAAATATGACACAATACTTGTTTTTTTCAAAATCAACAAAAATATAAAGCAAAAATCCAAACATAATATAACATTTAGATTAGATATTATTAAAATCTCATGGTAAAAATAATTAGTCTCAAGCTTTAATTGCTAATAAAATTGGCTACTGGGTAGGTATATGTTGAATTGCAATTGTTAAGGTTAATTTAATTAGAGGTAGAGGGGTTAAGAAAATAAAACCATATGATGCCATATCCATTTCCATATTGGGTGCAACCCTCAATGTGGAAGAAAGGGTATACATGAAAAATAATATTGGAATATTCATTTCAATATTTGTTAATTATCAATTAATTGATTGGTTTTTATAATGAAATTAGGAAAAGGTGAAATAATCACTACATATAGTAAAATTAATTATTTTCATTTTCCAAATTATCAAGCAATATCCCATTTCCATCTTGGGTGCAATCCTCTATGTGTAAGAAGGGTATAGAATGTAAAATCATACAATTGGAATCTTTATTTCCATATTGGGTGTAACATTTATAATGAAGTTCAGAAAAAGGTACAACAATCACTATATATAGTAAATGATTTTCATTTTCCAAAATCACTATATATAGTAAATGATTTTCGCTTTCCAAAATATCAAACATCGAAGACTACTCTATAATAATGGATATAATATTTATGCAATAAATTTATTGATTAAAATCAATATAAATTTATAAATGTGATGGATCCTCAAGTTCAATGAAGCAAGAGCAACTCAGGGTATCTTCAAAATGTATTTTTCTAAATTAAAAAAGCCTTTATTTATAGATTATGTAATAACTATAGCTTTTGTTGATTTTTAGAAAATGCTAAACTGTTAAAAAATGACAATAGTTTATAGAAATTGTGCATGCCCTATTAATATTGATTTGAATCCATTTGTACGATCTCCATACAACAACACATTCACTAAAACGGTGTATCTGAAAACAACATTAAAAAGATTAAAAGAAAGAATATATATGAAAGATTTAAATTACATAGATATAAGGAAATTTTAAATTAGGCAATATATTTCGTCAATGTCATCAATATCCTTACTCAAGCAGTGGAAAATGAACCAATATCATCAGATTAAAAAACAAATCCTACATGTGCTATGGTTTCCTCCACCACAAAGAGCTCATAACTCATAACATCACTTATCAGCAAATACCCACACAATGAAGGTATCAAAGAAAACAAGATCGATTGTAGAGAAACTAGTCCCTAATGAAGAGTGTGATTTTCCACAACAAAACCTGCCCAAGAGCGTGATTGTGCAGCAACCGAAAAGCTCAGTTTCTGTTCAACTACTGGCTGCAACATGTTCTCTTTCTGTTCAAAAACTCCTGCAATATCTGAGTCAGCATCTCTGCAATTAGTTTATATTCAATAACCAACAACAACGCATTCAGGCTCTCCCCAACCACCTGCAAATGTGATACCCTCATTAGGCCAGATAGGTAGCTGACATTTCTCTTTTATTTATTATAGTGCACAGTGAATTTCATCCATATCATAATATACTTGTGTGGATACCATAGTTTATTTGAATTTGGTAGCTGGAAAACATGGAGCTTTTAAAACATTTTCAAATAGTTAAGTTGGATATTGAATATTTAAGTGTAGTTGAAATAATTTATCCTGAAATCATTCTTAACAAGTAGTGTAACCTAAAGCATTCTTTCAAAGCATTATTGTACAATATTTTCATTTGAAACTGATCCCTATTATTGTGTAATAGGAAAAAAATGGTTCCAAATAAAGATTTTACAATCAAGCTAGTTGTTTCATTCCTGATCTTTATCGGTGTGTACAATGTAGTTCTATTTGATGTCTAGGTTTAAATTGTTGCTATTTAATTTGATGTTGCATTAAATGTTCCTGGTTAGGAGTCAAAATTAGGTAGGCTGATATGTTGATGAATCTAGATTTAGCCGCGGGCCTTTGATTTCATCTCGGATGATCAGATCTATTATTATCTTTAATATGTGAAACCATTCAATAATTTAAAAATATTATATAAATCATTCATCGATTGAATGAATTTTTTATTTGAATAATGTTGTTGTGCCTCTAATATCTCAATTGGGAATTGCATCTATCAGAACTTGAGGCTTGTGTATTGTGCTTCTAATATATCAATTGGGAAGTGCATAACTGTAAGGAATTGAAACTTTTCATTGTAGCTGGAAGAATTTGCTTCAAGCTGTGAAATCCTTGAAGAATTAAGATATTATTTGAAGAATTGGCTTCAAGCTGCAAAATCCTTGAAGAATCAAGAGAATATTTAAAGCATTCATCGATTGAAAGAATTTATGATTTTCATAGTGCTACCATTGTGTCTCTAATATCTCAATTGGGAAAAGGACTAGAGACTTCATTTAAGATTTCCATACTAGTATTGTGCCATAGTACTACCATTGTGCCTCTAATCTCGAAATTGGGAAAATGACTAGATACTTCAATCAATATTTCCATACTAGTATTGTGACCTCCAATATCTCAATTGGGAATTGCATGACTGTCGAGTTCTAGTTTTTCCATCTCGTACAACCTGAACAAAAGTAGATGAGGCTAAGTGGTTAAGATTATGGTCGATAGACTATAGTCGCCAGTGTATTAAATAATGTTATTGGCCTAATAATGAAAAATATTAAATATAATGAAATAAAAATATGAAAGTTGTAAAGTAAAGATTGCATGGAAGCCACGTGTTTTCTTTGACAATTCCTACCCAGCATAGAAAATGTTTGGTTGCCGCTAATAATGGAAAGACTCCCCAACCCACGACCAAGTGTAATGAGTAAGAACCGAATGAACAATTCTTTCATTGTAGAGATAAAATTGATGGTGCTGAAAACCATTTCTAGCCACATGAGAGAGCACAACCAAGAAGTTAAGGCTGGGAGTTTGCATCTCTCTTTTCATAAACTGGAGAGGCTCTTCCGCATTTTTCCAGCCTGCTTCTGGATCAACCTTGAAATCCACAAGTCATTCCACTTGAACTCATACAATCCAGTTTTGTGTGTAACCGCTCGATCATGGCCAGAAATCGAGTTCAACTTGGCTTTACTCCTGAGTGGCAAGTCGCACTCCCTGCTCACGATGATCATAGATTAACTGCAGCATAGGGGATATGGTCCTCTATCTAAGAAGAAGATCTAGTGCTACAACAATTGCGGACAACCATTTTGGATAAGCAGCTACAGTTCGATGAAATCCAAGCAGCGGCGCAGACCCTCGTTCCTGCATAGAGATTAGCCCGGCTGCAGGAAAGTCGACAAATTCAGGATGATGGAAGCAAGAACCCAACCTTGGACTAATAACTGGAGAGATATTAGCCGGTAAGATAGATATTTAGTGTAGTGCTCTTATGTTGTTTGCCTTATTTTTTTAATATCATAGCATATATGTAATTAGGAACTTAGAAATATCTTACAGTTCGATGAAATATAGGCTGCAGCATAGACCCTCGTTCCTGCATAGATATTAGCCCAGCTACAGGAAAGCCAACATATTCATGATGAGATGTATGTGTTGCACCGCAAGGAGCAGCTGCTGGAAGCAAGAACCTAACCTTGGGCTAATAACTAGAGATATATTAGCCGGTAATCTAGATATCCAGTGGGATTATCTTATGGTGTTTTCCTTCTTTTTTTTAATATCATAACGTATATGTAATTAGGAACTTATAAATATCTTAGAAAATGTTGTAACGAAACAGTAAATGAATGATGTTGAGGAACACGGTTCTTCTTGAATTCATAGTTGGTCGAACGTCACATTGTGACAACAATTGTCTCAATATTTAAATCAGTTCCCTTGGGTTCACCAATTCCTTTGGTTTATAATATTAAACCCTTGGGGTTATTAGTTCTTTTGGTTTATAATATGAATAATCAATCAATGTCATCCATGATCAAATGTCGCATTGTGAGAACAATTGTCTCAATGTTTAAATCAATCCCCTTGGGTTCACCAATTCCTTTGGTTTATAATATGAATAATCGATCAATGTCATCCAAGATCAAATGTCACATTCTGACAAATATTGTCTCAATATGAAAATCACTCATGGCCAACCATGGTCATAGTTGGTCGAATGTCGCATTGTGACAACAATTGTCTCAATGTTTAAATGAATTCCCTTGGGTTCACCAATTCCTTTGGTTTATAATATTAAACCATTGGGTTTATTAGTTCTTTTGGTTTATAATATGAATAATCGATCAATATCATCCATCATCAAATTGTCTGAATATGAAATTAGCCATGGCCAACCATGGTCATACTTGGTCCAACGTCGCATTGTGACAAAAATTGTATCAATGTTTAAATGAATTCCCTTGGGTTCACCAATTCCTTTGGTTTATAATTTGTTGGGTAATGGTTTTCCCTTGGGTTCACCAATTCCTTTGGTTTATAATATTAAACCCTTGGGTTTATTAGTTGTTTTGGTTTATAATATAAATCATCGATCAATGTCATCCATGATCAAATGTCACATTCTGACAAACATTGTCTCAATATGAAAATCACCCATGGCCAACCATGGTCATAGTTGGTCGAACGTCGCATTCTGACAACAATTGTCTCAATGTTTAAATCAGTTCCCTTGGGTTCATCAATTCCTTTGGTTTATAATTTGTTGGGTAATGGTTTTCCCTTGGGTTCACCAATTCCTTTGGTTTATAATATTAAACCCTTAGGTTTTATTAATCTCTAGTGTTTTTAATATTTCCCTTAGCCTTATTTATCCCTTAGGTTTTTAATATTTGTTGGGTAATGGTTTTCCCTTGAGTTCACAAATTATTTTGGTTTATAATATTAAACCCTTGGGTTTATTAGTTCTTTTGGTTTATAATATGAATAGTCGATCAATGTCATCCATGATCGAATGTCACATTCTGACAAACATTGTCTCAATATGAATATCACCCATGGCCAACCATGGTCATAGTTGGTCGAACGTCGCATTGTGACAACAATTGTCTCAATATTTAAATCAAATCCCTTGGGTTTGTTAATTTCTTAGATTTTTCAGTTTAAAATATTAATTCTTAGGGTTTATTAATCTTTATTGTTTATAATATTCATCCGTCAGGTTTATGATATTTATCCCTTGGGTTCGCTGGTTCCTTTTCTTTATAACATTAAACCCTTGGGTGTATTAGTTCTTTTGGTTTATAATGTTAATAATCTCGTTGGTTTATTAATATCTTATGTTTAAATTACTGATTCTTATGGATTATTAATTTATTAGGTTTTTTAGTTTAAAATATCAATTCTTACGGTTTATTAATCTCTTTTGTTTTTAATATTGATCCCTTATGTTTATAATATTTATCCCTTGGGTTCACCAATTCCTATGGTTTATAATATTTAAACCTTTGGTTTATGATGACATTGGATTTGTATTATTAATTATCCGGGTTTATTAATATCTTTTTTTTTAAATAATAATTGTTAGGGTTTATTAATCTCTTAGGTTTTTTATTTTTAAATATTTTTTCATATGGTTTATTACTCTCTTGAGTTTAATATTATTAATATATTAATATATATTATAAATGAATATTCAAATATTTATTAATAATTATTATTAATAATATTATTAATATATATTATTAATAATATAACCAACTATGATATAATATATATTATTAATATATTGTTAGTTCTTTTGGTTTATTAATAATATAACCATCTATGATATTAATATATAAATAGATATTAAATTATTATATATTATTAATATTATTTTTATATTAATATATATTATATATATTTAAAGTTAATTTATAGTATGTTTATACTTAATATTTTTAATATATTAATAAATAATTTTAATATATATTATTAATACTTATTATAATATTATTAATATCTCTTGTGTTTTTAATATTGATCTCTTATGTTTATAATATTTATCCCTTGGGTTCACCAATTCCTATGGTTTATAATATTTAAACCTTTGGTTTATAATGACATTGGGTTTTTATTATTAATTATCCCTTGGGTTTATTAATATGTTTTTTTTTTAAATAATAATTGTTAGGGTTTATTAATCTCTTAGGTTTTTTGTTTTTAAATATTTTTTCATATGGTTTATTACTCTCTTGAGTTTAATATTATTAATATATTAATATATATTATAAATAAATATTCAAATATTTATTAATAATGATTATTAGTAATATTATAATATTATTATTAATATATATTATTAATAATATAACCAACTATGATATAATTTATATTATTAATGTATTATAATATATTAATATTATTAATATATTATAATATATTAATATTATTATTAATATATAACCATCTATGATATTAATATATAAATAAATATTAAAATATTATATATTATTTTTATTATTTTTATATCAATAAATATTATTAATATATATTATATATATTATTTATTTAGTAATATTAATAATATTATAATATTACTATTAATCATTATAAATAAATATTCAAATATTTATTAATAATGATTATTAGTAATATTATAATGTTATTAATGATATATATTAATAATATTATAATATTTTAATATTTATTTAATAATATTAATAATATTTTAATATTTATTTAATAATATTAATAATATTATAATATTACTAGTAATCATTTTAAATAAATATTCAAATATTTATTAATAATGTTTATTATTAATATTATAATATTATTAATATATGTTATTAATAATATATATTAATAATATTATAATATTACCAATAATCATTATTAATAAATATTCAAATATTTATAAATAATGATTATTAGTAATATTATAATATTATTAATATATATTATTAATAATATAACCAACTATGATATAATATATATTATTAATATATTATTAGTTCTTTTGGTTTATTAATAATATAACCATCTATGATATTAATATATAAATAAATATTAAATTATTATATATTATTAATATTATTTTTATATTAATATATATTTTATATATTTCAAGTTAATTTATAGTATGTTTATACTTAATATTTTTAATATATTAATAAATAATTTTAATATATATTATTAATACTTATTATAATATTATTAATATATATATAATATTTTGTGATTTTAATCATAATTAATATATTTAATATATTAATATTCTTATTAATATATAATATATATATTTCAAGTTAATATAATAAAATTATTATATATAATATTTATTTATTGATATATAAATTAATGTGATGGGTAATGGATATAGGCTTATCGGCGTATATCAACCACATTATTTTTTACTAATGTGATTGTGCTAGTAACTAGAGAGATATTAGCCGATAATCTAGATATCTGGGATTATCTTATGGTGTTTTCCTTCTTTTTTTTTAATATCATAACGTATATGTAATTAGGAACTTATAAATATCTTAGAAAATGTTGTAATGAAACAGTAAATGAATGATGTTGAGGAACACGGTTCTTCTTGAATTCACTAGTCACTGCGATTTTATGCTCCAATAACCATAGGCTTTTATGTCAAATATAAATAGGGGAACAAACCTGAAAGTAGCTGGTGGTTATTCTCTGTCGAAGGTAGCAGTGGAAACTCTGCTGGTGGTTGGTTCTTCTCTGTTGAAGGTAGCAATAGCTCGTTGTTGGTGGAGCAACTTTGCTGGTTCTTCTTCTTGAGCAACTCTGCTGGTGTAGCAGTTTTGCAGGGAGTTGCTCTCTGAAAGAAGGAAGTAGCGGTGCTGGTGGAGCAACTCTGCTGGTGTAGCAGTTTTGTAGGGAGCCGCTCTCTAAAAGAAGGATCTGGATCTCTGAAAGAAGGAAGTATACGCATCCTGCCTTAACAGCCTTCAAGATCGAAAGATAAGTGTATGCATCCTACCTTAATAGCCTTCAAGGTCAAAAGATGTGGTGAATAGCGTTCAAAAAGATGTGTTTGAATAGCTTTCAAACAACCATCAAACAACCTTCAAGATGACAGCGGTGCTAGCTATCAGAGTACATGCAGATATGGCAGTGGTGAAGTATTGTTAAAATACTTATGCAATCTTTTATAGTCAAAACTCATGTAAACATTTATTGTCTTAAACTAATGTTAGTATTAGTGTAGTGGTTTCAAAATGCTAAGAAAAAAATATGAGTATAATCTAAGTTTATAGCCTCCCCGCCTTGGGAAGAGGCCAATAAGACAAAAAAAAAAATGCATACACTTTAACTTAAAAACATTACCTATCTTGAAATTTAAAGCAAAAAAAATCAACTAAAACTAATGCTATCTGCCCATTTTCGATTACAATAGTCCCTCCGCAAGCGCGGCAGGGACTATAATCCTGGGAATCCTTGTTTTAGTAAAAATATAATATACCAATCCCAAAACCAAGAGGGGAGAGAAAAATCTATAAAATAAATACAAAAATTTCTGCTCTCTCAAGATTCATCGAGTGTGAGCTAAAACATAATATGACTAGGAGAAAAATTAACATAATTCTGAAATTGTTTTCCTTACTCAAGGCCTTGATACAGAGGGACCTTCAACCAGATCTTAGTTGCGTCAAAAAGAGAAAAGTGTGAAATTCTCATCATGATCAAATTGGTTAGGGCTTCGTGTTTTTGGTGTATATTTGAAATTAAAATACCCATTAGAAAAGATCAATTACATCCTTGAAAAATAAACCTTTCACATTAAGAATTCTGGGAATTCTCTTTTCCGTTTTATATTGAAAATTGTACATTAATATTTTTTGTAAATTACGGCCACCTCTTTTCATATTAAGATATTTGGAACTCTTTTTTCCATTGCTATTGAAAACATTACATTACTATATTCCAGACATTTCTGCAATATATTGCAGCTGGTTAGTGAAGCTTTTGGGAATGATTATCTTCCAAACATTTCCGCAATATTATAGTTGCTTAGTGATGCTTTTGGGAATGATTTACTATATCAGCTTAGGGGAATGATTTACTATATCTCAAAGTTTTTGAAATGATTCATTATATCTCAAAAAATAAATCAAACAACTCCTTGAGAAGGAAAAAACTATGGTGACATGACTGAATATATATCAAAATTGTATTTTTAGGTTTGTCCAACCCGCCATCCTATATCTCCATCTTGTGGTACCATAACATCCTGTGAGAACATTCACACAAAAAAACAGTAAGCAAATAACACTTACATATAATAACCAAACAATAACCAAGGTTAGTCTGCTTCGAAAAATTCAAAAAGTTAGTAGAATTGTTCTAAATTTATTGAAGTTGTTGTGATTAGAAGTTAGGATGGAAAAAATAGCTTTAAAACATTGAGAAATTCTCACTTTTAATTCACGCAAACTCCAGTTAACTTTGAAATATCTCTACATGTGTAGCAAGTTGTCTATAATGTTCTGGAACATGTAGAACTATTGCAAAATTAATTGGAAATTTTGGATCAAATGTTTGAATTCTCAAAGTTTTGGACACCAAATTTCTCTTATCTTAATGAAATTAAAGGATCATAGGACCTCTCATTAGAGTTATGCCAAATTGACAAGTAACTTGAACTCAACACTAATCTAAAAAAAATTAAAAAATTAAGAAACTCCCAAGGACTCACAAGTTTGTTCTTACCCAACAACATAAATTAAATTCACTATATGAGAACATCCTTCAACACTCAAGCTCCAGAAAGATGACAACACTGGGAAAATTCCTTCCTCTCCCAATCAAAATAGAGCCGATAAAAAAACCCAAACTTAGCACCCACTGAAAATTTTCATTGGAATTGTTTCAACTATATTAAACTGCACTTAATATCTGAGATGAAGCATATTCAAAGTAGAGCAGGAATTCATGAAATTATTTATTACTGGTTCCAAACATATATTAGGTTGAGAAACACTCCATGTCTATCTCGCTTGCCCTGCCCGAAAATATAATAGTGCTATCCAACTCTGAATTCACAAATTCAAATTTTACTTGATAAATTACACGTCACTAAACAACTCAATTCAACTCAATTGATTATATCCATCCTTCCCAGCCAAATGTTGCGTCAGAGCAGACAATATAAATTATTTTCGTTGCTTGACTAAGAATTCAAACTCAAACCATTGGGAGACTTCCCCTTTGTTTCACATTGTTGAAGGTTCCTCACCAACTTGGACCCTGAAGCTATATATTAATGCCAACATACTCCACTCTCCATCACAAATATTACCTCACAGATCTGAAAGATCTCGAGTGGGTATTCTCTGCAACTCTGTTGCATTACCAACCATAATCTTCTGTAAGGTACTTTTGGTACTTTTGTCTAAGAGCGGCTTTCAATGAGCATTAGGAGAATCTATTCTCTTGAAATCCTCAAATTTAAATAAGCCTTTGTTATTGTAGATATTTTCATTTCATCATATTCAATGGAATCCAATTCAGGGATTAAATCTGCATAATGGGTTTCCTAGTGTTGTTATTCACCACATTGCCTTCTCTACAATTCGTCAAAGCTAGGTTTTGGAACATCATGTGCATAACACAACCCTCTTGCAACTGAATTCTGTAGTTATTTTCTATTTTGACCTCGACGTCGTGGCCGTGGCTTCCATCAAACAAAACTACATTGCTCTCGGACGACATTTGGCGAACTACTAGGAGTCCAATCCAGGGAGCAACCCTGATATTTCAACCCACGTAGCCAATAATATGATCATGGAAGTAGATCTTTTACAGAAATAAGCCACACCAAGATTTGCTAGTATCTCCAAGGCACCGACTGGTATTAAAGAGGTCGCACAAAGCGAAGGCAATGCGGACATCCTTCACGAGATTCTCAATTCAGAGTTGGGCACATGAGGGTCAATGATGGGATCAAAGACAATATTCTCTCCTCCTCAGAAAATAGCCCTGCCGTGCAGCACTGGCAGATATCTAAAACCAAATATTCATCTTCTCTGGTTGGAAGAACAGCACCCAACAATGTGTTGTCTTCCAGTCCAAGCTCGGGAGGTGGGAATGCACACACAAGTGGTGTTGCCAGCAGTCAATCAAAGTTGGGCACGTTCAGTAAGAATTCATGAAGCAATTGGTTAGTAAGGGCAGGCAGGACTCCACAAAGTTTGTATGGAGTTCAAGTAAGTTTGTCGAGGGTGTTCAAATAAACAGAAGAGGTGGTTGCGTGGGTTGATTATTGTAGATCGAACAGAAGAATGTCTGGGTGTAAGCAGTCAAGTCAATACAAAATTGGAAGTGCCTACCAACTCGACTGAGCTTGTACGCATGCCAAAATCAAATAAAAGATATTAGTGTAGTCTTCAAAAAAATGGAAATGTAAAAAATACACAAGTTATATAAAACATTTCACAAAAATCTAGACATGAAAAAGTATATTTTTGGTAGGGCCATAAATAATTATGCACAACGTATTCTACATACCGAAGGGAAAATGGGGTTCCAAATAACTGGCCATTTCTTAAGGAATTTATGGTAACATAATGAGGGAAAGTTCAAGTTCAAGAATTAACCATTAATATTAATATTTTAATTTTAAACCATAGTCATTTTACATTTATTAATTTATTGAAAATAATTAATACATAAAATTTAATCGATATAATATATAAATAAAATATTCTTGAGATAAAGTTAATCTTAATTTTTGTATAAAACTAAATTACCATTGTGCAGATTAGCATTGAAATAGAAATTATAAGATCCAATGTGATATTACCAAATAGATAATAGACACCAAATTAGCTTTGAAATAGAAACTATAAGATCCAATGTGATATTACCCAATATATACTACATGAATGCCCTGAATAGGTCTCTAAATTTAAACTAAATTTAATATTACTACTAGATTCTGGTAAACCTTAACTAACAGCAAATATAGTGTACTCGAATCTGTTAAACCTCCATTAAAAGAAAAAATAGTGCACCTAGTTCTGTATTTCACCTACATCGATTACTTCACATGTAAATGCAGGGAGTTAAATTTTTTTATATAGATTACTCACTAGTAACTATTCAAATCACTATTAAATATTCCTTCCTCATTATTAGATAGATTGTTCACCAGTTCATAGTGTAACCTTAGTTTAAGAATGGTAAATTTCTTAACCATTAAGCACTTGTTTTGTAGTACATTAACATAAAATTGTATGATGTAACCTTGCATTCATTTCATCATTCTTGTAGTCATCACATACTTGACATTATGAACATCACAACAAAAAAGTAATCAACATCATCAACTTGACACAATAATCAATCACATCATTGAACACCAATATACCCTGGAAACCCAGTAGGGTGAAAACCAACAAACAACCATCGTTATAAATCTTACAGGGAAATATACAAATCTCTAGCTTAAATCGATTACAATAATTACTATAGCATTTACCCACCAATATTTATATCTTCATATCTTGGTGGCATGGATGCCCTACAATGGACCATCGTACATTGGATCATCATGGAGCGAATGAACCAACCATAATCATTTACCTACCACCACTCATCTGCATGAACCAATCATAATCATTTACTTGCCACCTGGTTAAGAATAATTTTTCCTTTGTACATGTCACCATGATTCCCTCTAATCATGCCTCCAACATACATTGATGTCAAGATTCATAAAATTATTAATCAACTATTTCATAAATCTGTGCTAGAGAAGCTTCTCCATCTACTCATGTATATTCATGACATGAAAGTGAAATATCTTGATCTTCTTGCTTCCTTTAACATCACATACTACATATGTGCTAATTATAAGTCATCACATTAACTAATGTATCACTCACATAAGCACACATTCGTGCAAGACAATAGCTGCGTCTCCCCAGCATTTCTCTAAAAGAACTGATATCATTTCTCTACGATGTTTGTGCATGCGATTTATATAAATTTAATCAAAATAAATAACCCTCAAGCTATTTCTTTTGGTGCATGAAAGAAAATCTAACATAAGAATTGTTGATCCCATCCATGCAAATGCATATAGATGCCAAAGGAGTCTTCCAAAAGGAATGCTTAACATAACAGAGCAGGTAGCTTCCAAAAGAGTCTTCCCAAAGGAATGCTGCATGCAACCGCAAGTTTTCTTTCTGTAACACTAATGTAAATAAGCATACAAATATATGTCTTATTTTTCAAATATTATACTAACAATTATTTCCAATATAGTTTAACACAACATGCTATATTTCCCACATGCAAATATGTATGTTCTTTTCAATGAAAGTTAATACAAATATTGCATGTCTATTCATGATCTTATTCCAAAAGAAACTAGCATTATAATCATGATAACATAAAGGTAATCACACAATTTATTCTTCTAAATAAATATATTATGAATTTATTAAATAACTAATCTTTACCAATACTAGGTAATTTATCCATAATTTTATTAAATAACTAATATTTACAAACACCATGGTAATCTATTCATTGATTTATTAAATAGCTAATCTTTACCAACACCATGGTAATTTATCCATGAATTTACTAAATAACTAATCTTTACCAACACCATAGTAATCTATCCATTGTTTTATTAAATAGCTAATATTTACAAACACCATGGTAACCTATTCATTGATTTATTAAATAACTAGTCTTTACCAACACCATGGTAATCTATCCATGATTTTATTAAATAACTAATATTTACAAACACCATGGTAATCTATTCATGGATTTATTAAATAGCTAATATTTACCAACACCATGGTAATCTATATATACATACTCACAACATGGTTAATGTATACATACATATTCATAAAAAATTCCTCCAAGAATATTAATCTGAGAAATTTTTCTCTTTTCTTCTTCACTACACATGAAAATATTTTAAGAGTTACCTTCTTTAATCTATGTTCATTTTCAAAAAAAGAACTTGAATTTCTTATCAATTAAAACACGCACAAGAAATCTCTTTTAAAAGAAAACAAGCACCCTATCTTTACATAAATAAGATACATATGAAATATATATGGTTAACATAATAAAAATCTTTATAAACATACTAAAGTATTTTTTTTACTAAGAAAATTAGCATAAGTTTTCTATATGCACAAAATTTCAAGAGTTGTTTTCTTAAAACAAACTCTTTAACTTATCTTGGATAAATACACTTCCAAATTTTTTTTAATAAAGAAAAATAATTTTTTTTTAGCCAAATCCTCCATTTAAACAGCATAAACTTTACCAATTTGGTTCTCTTTCAAATCAACTTCATTCCAGCACTACTTCTTCCACACCATACTCACAAGATTATACACAGAGCCACATGCTCCAACCCACTTATAGTTAACGACTGCACATTATTTTCTTGGTCTCAGTTTGATCGAGTCGGTCAAAACAGCACAAGATTATTCGTCTCAGAGACAACCCAACATTGAGGATCAAAGCATCTTCATATTCATCACGCGAAGAACACTACATTCTCTGCTCCAGCACATCTGGATTTGGAGGCATATTGTTCTCAGACGAATTTGATATTAATTCTATGCGGCCACCTTCTACTCTCTTGTTATTGCCTTCAATCCCATAGCACTCCCAACATAAGCAGCACATATTCATTTTAAATTGATTTAAGAATTCGTTTTTCAACCGATTTTTGATAAAATAGTTAAAAAGACACTGATGTAATATTTATTTACTATGTGTAAATATATAACGTTGAGTAGATATGTTACCATTACACTACCGAATGCTTTGCAACAAAATTCTTTATATTCATGTAACCACCCTATTAGCCGCTGAATAATGGTTACGCTTTATTGATTAAGGATGAATTAATTAAAATATCTGAACAAAAATATTTTTGATTTTTGAATAAAAGATTTAACTTGTGAAATTTACTTATGAGTAAAAGTTTATGGTAAAAGTAAATCTGGAGTCAGTTGAACAGAAAAAAAGTTTCTACAGTTACCTAAGGAAACTCTGGAATAAAGAGGGAATTCCAAAGAGAGTTGGGGGTTTTGTGAGAAAAGGAAAGAAGGGACTCTGTTAAAACTGGAAAGATATTTCTAGGACAGATTAACCCCTGGGTTGGAGAATTGGACCGGACTGTCACGAGTTCTCCCCAGAAATTCCTTTTTTCACTGGAGTTGGAGAGTTGGACCGGACTGTACTGAGAACTCTCCTCCAGAGTTTCGTGTTCAACAAGACCCAGGCTTGAAGCTCGGGGGAGAACTGTGGGACGTAATTGCCCAGTTCGTGGACGGGAGGTAACGAGTACCATCAGTTGGATTCGGATTCAGATGAGTAAATGCAAATAGATTCTCTTGTTTCTTGAGAAAGAATAATTTTGCCTGTCACAGTTAAGATTATCTGTATTTAATTAAGTTTATTTCTTGTTTAACGCAGTAGTACATTACTGTAGCTTTAATTCTTTTTGAACTAGACATTCTGGTGAAATATACCAGAGGTAATATAGAAGACCTGGTCTCTGTGGGAGTAGATGAAAGGCAACAGAGTGTATATGATAAGGACATAGTTTTTCTAACCAACCTGAACAGAGGGTAACAAGACAAAGGGGCTGTAGGTGTCGACCTGTTAGGTTAACAGCTAGGTCTTAGTAACTACTTTCCGGAGATAGTGCTGTAGAAGTTAACTTAATTAAACAGAGAAGGGAGACATAATTATGGGTGGGCCGTTAATACAAATGCCTAAATAATTCAGTCTTCTGGATAAATCGCCCCCTACCTATGATAAACTCGGACAAGATGGTGGTCCGGTCACCTGTAAGTACTCTTCTTTAAAAAAAAAGGCAAAGACAATAAACTAGGGAAAGCCGGAAATAGTTAACCCAGTTCTTTTCACCGGAAAAGCTTACAACGAGAACTTCTGAATTTACAGTTTGAAGAAAGCCTTGGAAGCAGATACAGTTACCGGAGACTAGATGTAAATC
Organism: Pinus albicaulis; assembly: GCA_034641835.2. Classification (NCBI taxonomy): domain Eukaryota; kingdom Viridiplantae; phylum Streptophyta; class Pinopsida; order Pinales; family Pinaceae; genus Pinus; species Pinus albicaulis. The sequence continues at coordinate 1,236,057,842 of CM076580.1, forward strand.
CTTTCGGAGACGAGCATCACATTTCTATTAACAATGAACAAGCTGCATTGATTTGCGCAATCGTAGCATACAATGTAAAATAGACATTCCACATTTCATAATAGAGTGCATGCACCCAAGATTCTATTGCCATAAAGAAGAATTACAAATTGAACTCACATGTCGATCATGGGTACCAAAATCATAGCAACTAACAGGTAGAAATAGTCACAATTTAACACAGAACATTTTTATAGCAAAACGCCAGTTAAACCATAGCTATAACGAAAAACAAGACAAAGGAACAATTATAAACCCCAAGCGGTATAAATTAAATTCCTGATCATACATCCAAAGAGGGCGCGGGGGTTGAAAACCACGGCCGGACTGTCTTAGAAATATACATTTGTTTTAACAATAGGACTCTGTCTAAACAAATAGAAATTCTTGCGGACAAATGCGTAATGACAAATGTGTTAACGTTAAATGTTGGGTGTGTCGGAAGGTACTTAGGTTTACATCTGCAATAATGCCAACTATAATATAAAGTGCCAACCATAATGATATCCTGCTAGGTGTTATTACAAAAGTGTTAAATGATTGTGATCCGTTTATGTGCGAATGAACAATTAACCTGACAGTTGTTTTATATGGGTGAAACATTTGTACTTACAGGACCTGCAGTAAATGATATTAATGTCAAAAATCTAAGGTTAGGAATAACAATCGGTTAATTTATAATTTTTTTTTATAGTGAGTAAATTTGTGGTTGAGTGCTTGTTACAAGTGGTATCAGAGCAGCGTTACAACGCTGGGCCCTATTGGGTCAACTGATGTTACAAATTGTATGATTTCGTGCACAATCAGATAATTAATGGAATGACAACCAAGACGGACACCTTCACAACAGCAACAACGAAATGTCGGAGAGATTCAACCTCCACCAGAAGGAAACCCCGAAATGTGGGTTCAGCTGGGAATAGAGCAGCATCAGTGGTCTAACAGAATGATTGAAGAACAACAACATCAGACTCGCATTTTGTTACACACAGTACAACAGTTACAGGAAGAGATGGAAAGAGTACGCAAGGAGAATGCAAGGATGATGCAGGATCAGGAGATGATCTTAAAGAGCCTCTCCGATAAACAAAATCAAAGGGTTTAAAATCCCAGTGCTGACAGAGAATTCCAAGAAAGAAACGAGCAACAATCAGAGGAACAAGATACAGGCTGAAGAGAAAGAAGTGTGTCACAGCGAAGTCATCCAAATATAAATTTTAATGAGGCTGAATCTGAGAACGAAACAGAACGGAAGGCAACCAAAAAGCAGAAGGTGGAGCTACACGGAGAATTCAGAAAGATAAAGCCACCTACGTTCGATGGCGAAAAGGAGGAAGTGGCAGAAGCATGGTTGATTAATATGAACAAATATTTTTAGGTGTATGATTATGACGGCGGTCTTAAGGCACGGTTAGCCATTTACCAGCTGAAGGATAAAGCCACCCTATGGTGGGAATAAGTGAAGAATGTGCGGGGAATAGAGGATCAGGATGTGACATGGGATAAGTTCCAACAGTACTTCAAAGACAAGTACTTGACTGAGCATTTATATGATGAAAAGGCTCGATAATTCCATGATTTAAGGCTAGGACAATTGACCATGGACGAGTTCATCACTAAGTTTACATCATTACTACACTATGTACCGTACTTAAGAGATGAGAAGGCCAAGGTCCAGAGATTTCTGAGCAGTTTACCTACCCATATGAAGGAGAGTATCGAGTTTGTTAATCCTAAGACAATGGATGAGGCCATCAGAAAAGCAAGGTTGTGTTATCAGTAAGCGAAAAACAAAGTAGACCAAGGAAAAGGGTGGCAATCAAAGAAAGAAAATAGAAACAGTGCTGGTTTCAAAAGGGGCAAAACCAGTAACTTCAGAAGCTCAACCAGGAGTTCAGTTAATAAGAAATTCGGTAGGAACCATCAGAGGATTAGATGGCCGGGGGAAGACAAGACGGTGGAAGCTTCAAATAAACCTGAGCAACCTCACAACCAGAGGCCACCTCTGCAGTGTTGGGGCTGCAGGGCAGCAAACTACTATCGAGATTTCCCACAGCGGGGTAAAGCCGAAGCAGTAACCAATTTGCAGGAGGCCTCTACTGTGGGAGATATTGCTAGAAGCATACCCAGAATTAACGCAGCATTGGCGGACCGGCAAGCTGACTTTCAACCCACCATGATAGAGCTGGAAGGTAAATTGTCATCCCAAACTGTTTCTGTTTTGGTAGATCCAGGCGCAAGTCTAAGTTATATAAGTCCTAAATTAGTGGAAATCTGTAAACTTTCAAGTCAAAAATTTAAAAAGCCCTGGTTGGTTCAGTTAGCTACAGGAGCTAAAAGAAGAGTTAGTGCCAAAATATCAGATTGTGCATTACAAATCGGTGGATAGCAGTGAATGGTAGATTTAAATATTCTGCCTTTGGGATCCTATGATGTATTGTTGGGTATGGATTGGTTGGAGAAGCATTGGACTCTCATAGACTGTAAGGAAAAGATAGTTTACTACAGAGATCAGAATGGTAGACGCCAAGAAATTCAGGGCATAAAGAAGCCTATACGTCTACGTCCAATTACTGCTTCCCAAATGGAAAAATGCATGAGAAAGGGATGCCAACTGTACGCCATACAAGTTAGAATATCTGAGTCTAAGAATAAAGCTATTGTGTTAGAAAATATATCTATAGTACAAGAATTTAAGGACGTATGTCCTGAAGAAATACCAGGATTACCCCCTAAAAGTGATGTTGATTTCACAATAGAACTGCTACCAGGAGCTTCGCCAATTTCGCGAACTCCCTACCGTATGAGTGTGCCAGAATTGACTGAGCTAAAAATGCAACTTCAGGAATTATTAGATAAGGGGTATATGCGATCCAGTGTGTCACCTTGGGGAGCACCTGTACTGTTTGTTAGGAAAAATGATGGAACCATGTGCATGTGCATGGATTATCGACAGTTAAATAAGCTGACTGTTAAGAACAGGTATCCCCTACCCCGTATTGATGATCTGTTTGACCAGGTAAAGGGAGCTACTGTGTTCTCAAAAATTGATTTGCGGTCCGGATACCACCAGATCAGAATTAAGGATGAAGATATACACAAAACTGCTTTTCGCACCAGGTATGGCCACTATGAATTCGTGGTATTACCTTTTGGGCTAACTAATGCACCAGCCACTTTTATGAGACTGATGCATAGTATTTTCCACCCTTATTTGGATAACTTCGTGTTAATTTTCATTGATGACATACTGATTTATTCTAAGAATGCGAAAGAACATGAAAAGCATCTGCGTATGGTACTGGAGATGCTAAGGAAACATCAGTTGTATGAAAAATTCAGTAAATGTGATTTCTTCAAAGAAGAAATACAATATCTTGGACATGTAATATCTAAAAAGGGTATAGCGGTAGACCCGGAGAAAATTAAAACTATCATGGAATGGAAGGTGCCACAGAATGTGGCAGATATACGATCGTTTATGGGCCTCACTGGCTACTACCGGTGATTTATAAAAGGGTTTTCAAAGATAGCTTTTCCCATTACTTCTTTACAAAGAAAAGGGAAAATCTTTAAATGGACAAAAGAATGTCAGGATAGCTTTGAAAGATTGAAGCAGTTGTTGACGACAACACCTGTGTTAAGTGTAGCAGATCCGGATAAGGAATTCGAGGTTTGTACAGATGCATGCAAGGAAGGAGTTGGGGCTGTATTATCACAAGAAGGGAAGGTAATTGCATATGAATCCCGCAAGCTAAAAGATCATGAGCAGCGATATTCAGCTTATGATTTAGAGCTGACTGCAGTTGTGCATGCTCTCCAAGTATGGAGACATTACTTACTTGGGAAGAGGTTTGTGTTGAAGACTGATCATAGTAGTCTAACCAGCTATTTTAAACAAGCTAACTTAAATTCCCGGCAAGCGAGATGGAACGCTTTGTTGAGCGAATTTGATATTGATCTACAGCACGTGAAAGGAAAAGAGAACAAAGTTGTGGATGCATTAAGCAGGAAACTGCATAACCTTTATGGGTTATATGTTAACCAAATTGAAACCAGATTTTTGGAACAAATCAGAAAAGAAGCAGACAAGGATCCTGAGTATAAATACTTGTGGCAGCAGACACAATAATTTGAAGGACATGGTGGAAAAGGGGATTATGAGATTAACCAGGACGGGTTGTTGATCTTCAAGAAAAGGATAGTCATTCCAAATAGAGTGGAATTAAAAACTAAGTTACTAGACGAATATCACAGAAGCAATTATGCGGGGCACCCAGGATATCAAAAGATGTTGACCGCTATAAGAAAGGACTACTGTTGGCGAGGCATGAGGAAAGATATAGCAAGCTATCTAACCAAGTGTTTAGAGTGCCAACAAGTGAAAGTAGAGCATAGGAACCCAGCTGGCTTAATGCAGCCTATACCCATTCCCGAATGGAAATGGGAGGTGATCTCATTGGATTTTATCACCGGGTTACCAAAATCAAAACGAGGTAATGATTCCATAATGGTAGTTGTGGATAGACTAAGTAAGTCGGCACATTTCATACCTGTCCAATCCACCTACAGGACAGTACAGATAGCAGATTTATTTATGCGTGAGATCTTCAGACTGCATGGCATTCCTAAGACCGTTATCTCGAATAGAGATGTAAAATTCACATCAGCTTTTTGGAAAGCGTTGTTTACAGGATTAGGAACGCAAGTACATTTTAGTACTCCATACCACCCGTAAACAGACGGTCAGACCGAGCGAGTGAATCAAGTACTAGAAGACATGCTGAGAATGTATGTCATGCAGCAACCAGTTAAATGGGAGGAGTACATACACTTGATAGAGTTTTCCTACAACAATGGTTACCAAGAATCGTTAAAGATGAGTCCATTTGAGGCGCTATATGGGCGGCAGTGCAGAACTCCCATTAATTGGAGCAGCCCCAAGAATAGACTCATGCTAGGACCAGACATGCTAGCAGAAATGGAAGCAGAGGTGAAGAAAATTCGACAGAATTTGAAAGTAGCACAGGACAGGCAGAAGGTGTACGCAGACAAAAGAAGGTCATACCGTGAGTATGAGGTTGGCGATCATGTGTATGTTAGAATTAAGCCAAAGAAGAGTACACTAAGATGGGCCTCTTGTGCAAAATTAGCACCTCGATTTTGTGGTCCTTTCCAGATACTGGAAAGAGTAGGACCAGTAGCGTATCGCTTATCCCTTCCTAGCCATATTTGGGTGCATAACATCTTGCATGTATCGTTATTAAAACGATATGTTCATGATACAAGACACATAATCCATTGGCAGAACATTCAGGTAGAGGGTAAGCATAATGGTTCAAATAATAACATGATGATAAAGACTTATTTGATTAATCTAAGTTTATTGTGTGCAGGTAGAACTAGACGAAGAATTTCTGGTCGAGCCCCACAGTATAATAGACCGGAGGGAAATCATGCTCCGGAAACGAGCCATCGCTCAGGTTAAAGTGCAATGGAAGCACTTTGGACCAGAGGAGGCTACCTGGGAAGACGAGAGTTTCGTCCGTGAAGCTTATCCTGAACTTTTTTCTAAGCTAGAATAAGAACACCGGGGACGGTGTTCACTCCCAGAGGGGGAAAACTGTAACCACCCTATTAGCCGCTGACTAATGGTTACACTTTATTGATTAAGGATGAATTAATTAAAATATCTGAACAAAACTATTTTTGATTTTTGAATAAAAGATTTAACTTGTGAAATTTACTTATGAGTAAACGTTTATAGTAAAAGTAAATCTGGAGTCAGTTGAACAGAAAAACAGTTTCTACAGTTACCTAAGGAAACTCTGGAATAAAGAGGGAATTCCAAAGAGAGTTAGGGGTTCTGTGAGAAAAGGAAAGAAGGGACTCTATTAAAACTGGAAAGATATTTCCAGGACAGATTAATTTCTGGGTTGGAGAATTGGACCGGACTGTCACGAGTTCTCCCCAAAAATTCTGTTTTTCACTGGAGTTGGAGAGTTGGACCGGACTGTCCTGATAACTCTCCTCTAGAGTTTCGTGTTCAACAAGACCCAGGCTTGAAGCTCGGGGGAGAACTGCGGGACGTAATTGCCCAGTTCGTAGACGGGAGGTAACGAGTACCATCAGTTGGATTCGGATTCAGATGAGTAAATGCAAATAGATTCTCTTGTTTCTTGAGAAAGAATAATTTTGCCTGTCACAGTTAAGATTATCTGTATTTAATTAAGTTTATTTCTTTCTTAACGCAGTAGTACATTACTGTAGCTTTAATTCTTTTTGAACTAGACATTCTGGTGAAATATACCAGAGGTAATATAGAAGACCTGGTCTCTATGGGAGTAGATGAAAGGCAACAGAGTGTATATGATAAGGACATAGTTTTTCTAACCAACCTGAACAGAGGGTAACAATACAAAGGGGTTGTAGGTGTCGACCTGTTAGGTTAACAACTAGGTCTTAGTAACTACTTTCAAGAGATAGTGCTGTAGAAGTTAACTTAATTAAACAGAGAAGGGAGACATAATTATGGGTGGGCCGTTAATCCAAATGCCTGAATAATTCAGTCTTCTGGATAAATCGCCCCCTACCTATGATAAACTCGGACAAGATGGTGGTCCAGTCACCTGTAAGTACTCTTCTTTAAAAAAAAAGGCAAAGACAATAAACTAGGGAAAGCCGGAAATAGTTAACCCAGTTCTTTTCACCGGAAAATCTTAAAACGAGAACTTTTGAATTTACAGTTTGAAGAAAGCCTTGGAAGCAGATACAGTTACCGGAGACTAGATGTAAATCCTTTCGGAGATGAGCATCACATTTCTATTAACAATGAACAAGCTGCATTGATTTGCGCAATCGTAGCATACAATGTAAAATAGACATTCCACATTTCATAACACAGTGCATGCACCGAAGATTCTATTGCCATAAAGAAGAATTACAAATTGAACTCGCATGTCGATCATGGGTACCGAAATCATAGCAACTAACAGGTAGAAATAGTCACAATTTAACACAGAACATTTTTATAGCAAAACGCCAGTTAAACCATAGCTATAATGAAAAACAAGACAGAGGAACAGTTATAAACCCCAAGCGGTATAAATTAAATTCCTGATCATACATCCAAAGAGGGCGCGGGGGTTGAAAACCACGGCCGGACTGTCTTAGAAATATACATTTGTTTTAACAATAGGACTCTGTCTAAACAAATAGAAATTCTTGCGGAGAGAGGCTAGCATAAGAAAGTTATCCGGCAGATAGCCACGCCATGATTACATTAAACAATTTTTCTTTAAAATAACTCAACTTCCTGAGACTGCTAACTAAGCTACAGGCCCTTAAAACCCTAGTCGTTCCATCAACCATTGCAAAAAACAGATGTTCCAGTTTGGCGGAGAGCCATGGAACCCCAAGTACATCAACGACTGGATACCTGTGATAGAAAAGAGAGTAAGAACTCCTCCGTAGCCAGAACCGTGAGAAACCCTTGACGAGAAAGGGGTTGAAGTTATTACCTGAACGGAACCAAAGATATGTTAGGGGAGTAAAGGTTTGCATCACCTTCGAGGTTACAAATGAAACAATGAAAACGAAGAGGAACCTTACCTGTAGATTTTCGAACGGAGTAGAACCCAGGATTAGAGAAGCTCCTGTCGGCATTAGAACAAGTTATGCAATGAATTAAGAAAAAACTAACACCAGTTTGGCAAATCAACAAGAAAAGATTAGGCGATTAACCGAGATAGACTGGAATGGTTCGGAAATTTAAACAAGCTATGCAACAGTTAGAGGAAACTGGAGACAGTCTTAATTCCTTACAGACTATGAGTATAACTCTTAAATAAAAAAGGGAAAACGAGGAACAGTGGAAGCAGTTGGCGAAAACCACCAGTGAGTACCTGGAAAACGTTGAAGAATATGGTTGTTGGGAGTCATTTCGCCACCGACCGCCATGGTTTCGACGAGGTCCGCATAAACCCTAACAGAGAGCTCTGGAGCCATCCGGCGGAAGAACACAATGAATGAAAAATCAGTTATTACCAAAGGACATTATCGATCCCGAGATTATCACCACCGTCGGATTGTAAAACAAATCAACGTTGTGTAGTAAGCCACGCGTCTGTTGATTAAACCCAGACTGGGCGCCATGGTTAAATGGATCACCGAGACCAAATGCGTAATGACAAATGTGTTAACGTTAAATGTTGGGTGTGTCAGAAGGTACTTAGGTTTACATCTGCAATAATGCCAACTATAATATAAAGTGCCAACCATAATGATATCCTGCTAGGTGTTATTACAAAAATGTTAAATGATTGTGATCCGTTTATGTGCGAGTGAACAATTAACCTGACAGTTGTTTTATATGGGTGAAACATTTGTACTTACAGGACCTGCAGTAAATGATATTAATGTCAGAAATCTAAGGTTAGGAATAACAATCGGTTAATTTATAATTTTTTTTATAGTGAGTAAATTTGTGGTTGAGTGCTTGTTACAATTCATGACCATCTTAAAAATCCATATTCAAAATTTAGAAACACACCCTCCAGACTGCAACACCAAAAAAAAGACATCAGTATTCTCTTGACTACGGGCAAGAAACACATTTACTTAGGTAAATTGAGGACTTCAAATCACTGTTACCTCATCTATTTGTAGAGACGGCAGCACCGAAAACGTCGTTCAAAGGCGTAGTGGAAACCAGAGAAGCCCATAGCAGCTCCAGTGCTTGATAAATATAAATTTATTATGGTCTTCCTATTAACAGTGTTACAAAGACGAACTATAAAAAAAAAAAAATCTCTTTACCTCATTGGGACCGACACTCGCGTTTCGCTCGGACAATTCCGATAAATCTTTCACATTGAGTTTATTGAGCAAATTAAGGCTGGTGAAGGTTGACGAGGGAGAGATCTGCAAGTCACCATTCATGTGAGGATTATAAAGCATTAAATTCTATATATGTCATGAAGTATACCGTTGATTCTAAAATTATAATTACTTAAATGACATACCTGCAAACTATTTAATACTCCCTAGCTCAATGACCAATACTTATTGGTAACTTTCAATTAAATTGTGGATATCCACTCTCTTAATCGAGATAGGGACCGAACAAATTTAATACAATGTATTGGTAGTTGCTTTGATTTGGTATCTTATTCACCAACTTCCATCTCACGATTTTTGTATCTAAACCTTAACTGAATGCTGACTTTAATAGCCCTATTTTCATAAATATATGCGATTTAACGGGGATGCTTCCACGCCTCCTATTTCATGTTTTTTACTCTGGAATGTTTCCAGGTCTCTCATTTAAACTATTTAAGCTCTCCATACCCATGCATTTCTTCTTACTCGGTTAAGGTCATAGCAAAACCTTTATAGATAGAAAAAAAGAACGGCTCCTCAGGTTGCCAGTGATGATAAAAAGGCTGGCGCAGAAATCTACCACGGAAGCGGAATTTGCATGCAGAAAACCATGGAATTGCTTATCAATATGTAATGTTTTTTGTTGCGTAAAAAGCACTCATAATTTATTTAAATTAAAAAATAAATATTTTTTCTTGTTGTAGAAGAATACTAATAATTTATTTAAATTTAAAAATAAAATTACATCATCACCGTGAACTTTTGTGTGATTAAAGAAATATGTTACAATGGATTAATTATTTATAATTTTTAAGAAATCTTCTATTTTTCAGAATTCTTTTATTTTTCTTCCACGGTCTGAAATATATTAAAACAATCCAAAAAGCAAAACAATAAATGAGACCGATACAAATTAACTATATAATATTTTAAACAAATCAACAAAACCAACACCAAGATTTTCCAAATTAATATTTTTTATAATAATTATATTCTTTTAATTTAAATTATAAATAAAATAAAATAAATAAATTTGAAAGTGCAAGCTTTTGTGATCCATAACATTTTAATTTTTAATTCTTCCGGGAAATCACATGAAATTTTTTGGAACGGACGCATTTTGAACTACCAATTGTAGTTCATTATCACGATAATGAACTACATTTGGTAGTTCGAAACGTGTAGGTTCCAAAATATTTCATGTGATTTCCCAAAAGAATTAAAGAATTAATTATTTATGATTTCTAAGAAATTTTCTATTTTTCTTCCACTACTTAAAACATGTTAAAACAATGCAAAGAGAAAAGACGATAAATAAGACCAAATACAAATGAACTATTTAATACTAGAAACAAATCAACAAAACCACCACCAAAATTTACCATATTAATATAGTTTATAATAATTATATTCTTTTAATAATAAATAAATATTAATATTATTTTTGAAATTTAAAATTATCAAAACAAAATAATTATAATAATAACATTAACCATACACCATGAATCTAATGATACTGATAATATAGATAATTATAATAATAACATTAACCATACACCATGAATCTAGTGATACTAATAATATAGGTTTGGGTACCATTTCAATGTTCATAATTAAAATGGAAGAAGACATTAAACACATTCATCATTGTTTCTTTATGAAGAAAAGATCTTTTCTTAATTCCAGTTCTCTTTTCAAAAGAACATTTATTGCTATTTTAAATTGTGAAAGTTCAAATTATATGATGGGTGAGTCCAACACCTATTCTCTTTGCATCACGATTTTATATTAAAGTTATTTGAGTAAGTCAAGTTTATCTAAAAATACCTTTTTAAAATTTATTTAGAGAAATTATTTTACTCTATCACTCTTGAATTTACTAGAGATATGCATGCATTATAAGGTTTTATAGTTATATGCCCATTTACATGTAGTTAAAAAATATATTTCTTTTTTAACATGTGCTACTTTCTGAAAGAAATGGATCACACCAATGGACCTCTGGACCCTTTCACACCTATTCATTAGACTCCACCATATTAATCTTAATTATAGTCTCATGCAGTAGCTCAAAAAAGGGCTATGATACCACATGTTAGGAATAAACATCCAAGATATATAAATATAATTATTTACAACATAACAAAAACTCTGCAAAAAAATTCTAAAAAAAAATCCTTGATTCATTCCACCTTACCATTTTCATGATAGTCCCATGCAACAACTCACAATGATGACTCGTATACAACATGTTACAAGTAAACATGAAATAAAGATAAATACAATTAATTATAATATAGAAACAATACTACACAAGTTCTTTGAATAAACCAAAGGATCCATCCACACTAAATTCATCCCACCTAATCATCCTCATGATATTATCATGCATTAGCTCACAATTAAGACTCTAATACAATATGTTAGGAATAAAAGTGTAAGAAAGATAAACATAATTAATTATAACATAGCAACAACAATACACAAATTTATTGAAAAAATCCAATGGATCCATCCAAACTCACATAGCAACAACAATACACAAATTTATTGGAAAAATCCAATGGATCCATCCAAACTCGATTCATTCCACTTAACCATTTTCATGATTGTCTCATGCAACAACTCACAATGATGGATTTGATACCACATGTTAGGAATAAACATGCTAGAGAGATAATATAATTAATTATAACATAGCAACAACACGCACAAATTTCTTAGAAAAAAACTTATCAGAAAAAATATGGCAAAACGATTGGTCAAGCATAGAACCTACTAACTTCTAACATATTACAATAAACCATTTTAAGCCTATTATAAAGCTTCATTACATGAAATAATATGGGAAATACACCATGTGTCACCAAAACCATGTGACCAAAACCATAATTGTAAACTAAACTCATTTAAACTTGCACTTCATCAAATTTATCCACAATCATCTTCACAAATAAAATCCTAATATTAAAACACAAATAATTTATAATAATTTCCATCACCACACATATATATATATATATATATATATATATATATATATATATAATTATAATTATAATTAAATACTCAATTAAAAATGAAAACCATGTTTCCCACAACAATCCAAAAAAACTATTTTTTATATAATTTATAAAAAAAACATATTCCATCTAATAATATTGGTGTATAAATTGTAAATGCTTAAGTAAACTTAAAATATAACTTGGAAAACATACAAAAATTTCATTCAAATATAAATAAATCTATAAATATTAATCACTTATTTATAAATTATATAGAACTTTAATTAAACTTAAAAGAAACAAGAAAGACATTTTTTATAAATTAGAATCTATAAGTATTAATCACTTATTTATAAATTATAGAACTTTAAATAAACAAGATAGACCATCTTTATAAATGGTTTAATCTTAAGTAAACTTAAAAGAAACTAGAAAGACCATGTTTTTTTCAACTACCAGAGCATGAGGAAAGTTCATTGATTAGTATAAAAATTGTATGTATAGTATGTTCAGCTAACATGTAAACAAAACCACAATGCATAGTTGCAAAATCCCCACCAAAATAATCATATATCTATAATCTGTCTCACCAAAAGAACAATATATTTATCTGAATAATAAATATGTAAAATTGATACCAGAGAAAACCAATTTATAAATTATAGGACTTTTAAGTAAATAAGATAGACTCTCTTTATAAATGGTTGAACCTTAAGTAAACTGAAAAGATACAACAGAGAACCTCTTTTCTCATGGGTCATAGCATGAGAAAAGTTCAATGATTAGTATAAAAATTGTATGTATAGTAAGTTCCGCTAACATGTAAACAAAACCACAATGCATAGCTACAAAATCTCTGCCAAAATAACAATATATCTGTAATCTATCTTACCAAAAGAACAATATATCTATCTCAAAAATAAATATACAAAATTGATACCGGAGAAAAGAAAAGGGGTAAGGATAATAACATAAGAGATAAAAGGAAAGGGGAAAGGTTTAAGGAAAGGGGAAAGGGAAAAAGAGAAAAGAGAAAAAGGAAAGGGGAAAAGAAATAACAATATATCTGTAATCTATCTTACCAAAAGAACAATATATCTATCTCAAAAATAAATATACAAAATTGATACCGGAGAAAACCAAGCCGCCATACATAGTTACAAAATCCCCACCATACATGTATATAGAGGCCATAACAATATATCTATCATCTATCTTGGCCTGCAAAATTGACAATGGAGAAATCAATAAATATGAAAAAAAAAAGGAGAATTTAACCTTTTCACCACCACCAACGCAAAGTTTACATCACTTACAAAGACCAGAGAAGGATTTATAATGAGTATCTATATACACACTAATTCCTCTTTCGGTGAATTTACCATTTACATTATTAACGCGCAGGACTAAACGTATGAATAATTCATATATAATTTATCTTTCAATCAATTTACGGTTTCCATTATTAACGCTGCTAATTCTGCATATGAACACATAGATGGCTGAAAGATTTAAATCAAATTTTAGTTGTCAAACATGAAAACAAATATGATACCACAAGCCAGAATTTATCATTAGTAGATATCAAAATTATTAAACATTTACGGGCTATTCAAATTTCTTACTAGTCCAGTCCACACCCTCTGCTACAAAATTATTTAAAAACAGTGTTTATTTATTAAAACAACTTATCTCTTACTTTTTATCATTCTCTTCGATTTCAAACGCACCGACAGGGAAGGATTTCTTAATCCCAGCGATAGCGCTCTTGAAGCAAATCTTTCCACTTGCTGGGTCGTCAATGGATATCTCAGAGATGGCGATCCACACAAGAAGCTCCTTGCTCTTTACTCCAATCACCTTCTTCATCTTGTGTTGCTCAACATACCTACTGATCTCTGCATCATATTATACCAATCTCCCAATTGCCTTGAACTCGTGCTCAACCTTCTTATTCCGCTTCATCCAATCAAACCCTGTCTCCCTCACGTACCCACATTCTTGAATATCATCAAGGAGTATCAGGCCACTGGGAAGACCCGCCTGTTCAAGCAATTCCATTGCTTTCTTCCTGCAAACTTCGCTTCCGTGGTAGACTTCGGCCCCGACTTTCTTATCATCACTGGCAGCCTTAGAAGCCATTCTTTATTATGATCTATAATAGCTCTGCTATGGCCTAAACCGAGTAAGGAAATGGATGGAAATGCTGGGGTGTAGAGAGCTTAAATAGTTGAAATGGATCAATGAGAGGCACTGAAACATCCCTAGTGAGTCTCTCATATTGAAATAAAACTCAGATATTTATGAAAAAGTCACCACTCGGTTAAGGGTCAGCCTAGAAGGACGTTGAGATATACGATATGAAGTCGAAGCAACAACCAAACCATTGTATTAAATTTGTAGTCTCTCTTCCCCAACCAAGAAAAAGAAACAACCAAACCATTGTATTAAATCTGTAGTCTCTCTCCACCAACCAAGAAAAAGAGACTAGAGATCATAATTTAAATTTAAGATAAAGTTCGTAATAAGTACTGGGTTAAATAGCATTAAGCATGTGGTTTAATTTATAATAATTAAATGTCTCCACATAAAATATATTTAATGCTTTATAATTTTTACATCTAAATTATTTCTTAATTTATAATTATTTATTTATTATTTATTTTAAAAAATATGGTTTATTTAATTATTCACTATGTTTAAAAATAAATTTGAAGTATTAAAATTATTATTTCAACTATATTTATAAAGTTGTAGTGTTAGTTTTTGGAATTTTTTTATATATTTTTAGATCAAATTTAATAGAGATTTATTAGAATTACAAGTTTCCTTATGACCTTAAACAATTAGAATACCTATCATTTTTCAAGTGCTAAATCACTTTATGTTTTCAAAAACACAATTTAAACAATGAAAACTCACCAAACAAAAATTATTTCACCAAATTTAAGCAAAATGATTTAAAACTCCAAATAATTCAACAACATCACCTATTTATAAATGTTTAAATATCTAATAACTTAATAGCCTTCTAACTAACTCTACCTACCGAAATTAAAAATTAAATATATCAATCAAATAATATAAAATCAGATTAAAAATGTATTAGTTAATACATGTTCTATGGAAAGTGAGGTCCATGCAATTATATTCATTAATCCATGTCTAAATTAACTATATAGGCATTATTTTAATTTTTAATAATAAAGATATTTATGTATATTGACTTCTTATTCATACAATTTGGTTAATTCATAAGTAATTTGTTAATTTATAGATAATTAAAGAATAAAGATAAATGTATTTTTACATATTATCTTGGTTTATTTATTAAATTTGATTTTAGATTTAAATGTATTAATAATCTTTTTTTTAATATAAAATTATTTTATTTTTAAATATTTTTTAAATCTATAAATAATGTGGACATATATATATATATATATATATGTATGTGTGTATGTATATATATATCTAGTCACATGTTATTTTAATAAGTTAAAAAATTAACTATGATATAAATTTATATTTTTAATTTAAAAAATAATATATTTTTTTTCCAGAGAAAAAAAAAAAATCAACAACTTTTTATTTATAAAATGAAAAGTTACATGTAGCATATGTATTTAAGAATTTTCAGACAACTGCCCATAGGGCTCATGTGCTTTGGCACACAATGCATCATAGCAGGGCTACCATTGCATTTGGTAAAAAAAGAGGAAAGAAAAGAAAGATGAGTCAAGAGAGGAAAGGTGAGAGAAAAATAGATTGATGGCCCCCAAAAAAGTAACCACTGCTGCCAAAGAGTGAGTCGTTGACTCACAACTCAGGTTTTCCTCCCCTTCTTCTTCTTCTTGACCTTGCGCCACTCGCCCTGAGAAGGCGCAATCGTTGCAAGGACTAACTAATTTTCTGCTGTCTCGGTACCTGTGTCCTTGTCTGAATCTAAAGTGTCTGAGGAGTGGTGTCGTTTGATCCCTCTGGTACTCGTGTCCTTGGTAGTCTTTTATGTCTGATTTGGATGAAATTGGGAATCCTTGTAAGATGATATGTCTTACCTTTGGATCTCTTGTCCCTTTGTAGGCTCAATATTTCCCGTGGGAGTAATTTCCTCCTCTGATTCAAATTCGTCCTCCTCTGAATCAAGAGGGGCATATTGCCACCCTTTTCTCTGTTTCCCTTTCTGTTTCTTTTTTCTGTTTGCTTTCTTAGCTTCCGGACATGTACTTTGCAAATGTCCTGTCATCCTACAAATTCTGCATCTGAATGCAGCGTTTTCATAATCTAGTCCTTGCA
Source organism: Pinus albicaulis (assembly GCA_034641835.2). Taxonomy (NCBI): domain Eukaryota; kingdom Viridiplantae; phylum Streptophyta; class Pinopsida; order Pinales; family Pinaceae; genus Pinus; species Pinus albicaulis. The sequence goes on from CM076580.1 coordinate 1,236,074,062, forward strand.
GCTAGTTCTGTTGCTTGTAGATCAACATAATATTTTCCGGCAGTCCTTTACTTAGATCTACTTCCACGCAAATGTGTGCAAAGGTGTAAATCCTCTCCTCAATTCTCTCCATATATGTTTTGATGTATTTCACAATACTGTTCCCAATTCCCTCCAGGACCTTTTCACTCCAGAAATGAAGGGGGAGATTATATAATCGGACCCAGACCGACATTCTGGAGACAGTCATGGTGTTTGAGTCAAAATCTGGAAACCATGGAGTCATAAAAAGACATGTTGTTCCCAAAAACCATGGCCCTGCTCTAATGATTTTATCTCTGACTTCTTAAGATATAAACTTAACAATGAAAAGCCCTTTGGAGCAGAGATGAATATCACATTCCATGGTCCATTGAGTGAAAATCCAATGGAAGAGGTCCATTGGTTTTGGCCAAAAACAGTTAAATCGACAAATTAAAGCCTGGGTTTCATATATCTTGACAGACTCTTCTGTTCCTGAAAAATCGATCTTTAGGGCAGGGGTTTGTCCAAGTTGTTTCACGATATATGGCCTCGGTGTATACCCTCCTTGATCTGGAAGTGACCCTGCAGCACTTTTTCTCTGTAAGATATTTTTATAGGAGAGGCCTCCATTTGGTTGTTGCAGGGTCGTGGGTTTTTTCCTTTTATCTCCTTCTGTAGTACTTGATATACCCTGGTGTATAGCCCCCCCTCTTAGCCGAAGGTTCAGTACGATGGTTGTTTCTGCGCTAATTTCATAGTTCTTCAAGGATCTATAGTCCTGAAGAGAGCAGCTAACACTGACCAGGTATTGGATCGGGACAGGGTATCCCATCAGTCTCCATATTTGTTGTTTCAACTAGAAAATGGTATTTTCTGCTTGTACCCAAACTAAACAAAATTTACCCACAAGGGGTTTGATGAAAATCTAAAAGAAATTTACTGTTACCTGTTGCCTGAGATTTGAGTGTGGTAACGGACCCTTTCGCTGCTCTGGATCAAGATGCAAGAATGAGGGCTGCTTCCACAATGTATGCAGATTTTTCCACTTCCTTGCCTCACACAGAAATAAAGGGATCTAGGCTCGTGCTAATCCTATGGCTTTTAGTAGCAAAGTTTTCATCAGAGATTTACCCTTGGATTTCTTCTTGCTTGTGAAAAAATCTTTAGTTCCAGCCTAGATCAGATTTTCCAGTACCCCCTGGTCGCTGATCAGGGCTGTGTCTTTTGCTTCTACAGCCAGTGGCTCCTCTCGACGGCTTGTGGTAGGGTGAAAAGCTCTTAGATAGCCTAGTAGGGTCAGATTTTCAGCATGAGAGCCGACCTGATGTTCCCCGACGCACACCTTCTTTACCTCCCTTACCAGTTGTGCCGACTGGGTCTCTTCAAGGAGTTGCACCTCTTTTCTTACCAGAAATATCAGAGGAGTGGTAGATCCAATCACTGGTTGCTGGTCATTCTCAGAGCTGCGTCCCGAAAGCACGGATCTAAGGCTAAAGCCAGATCCGTCTCCAACAACACTTATATTCATAAAACCTTGTGTATCCTTATAGTTTTCGATGAGCTTTCTTGCCCAGGCTACGCTGATCTCCTTGCCCTCATTGAAATGGCCGAGTGCCAAAACATTTTCAGTGTCTTCATCGCCCAGGAGAGACAGATCTAATTGATCTGGCTGGTGATAAACCCTTGTTCAAAGCTCGTCCCTCTTCTTAGGTCCTTGATCTGTGTATACATCTCTTGATTTTCGTTTTCTAGCTCGTGTAGCTAGGAGCCAGAGTTCCAGACCGGTGGCAGAAACCAGAGCCACTTCTAGTGCATCGAGGGATTCTGAACCACTGTTTATCCTTAGGCAGCAAGATCTAATGCGAAAACTGTTATGTTGGCATTAAGAGAAGACTTCACCAGGGCTGTAGCACCAAGGTCGGCGTCCTCGGTGGCGGCAGAGACCTACAAAACCCTTACTAGAGCCATCGTTCCCCAATCAAAATATAGGAATTATTACACAAACAAAAACAATAAAAAATATTAAAAAAATAATATTAATATATTTATATTTCTTACAACAAAAATCTATAAAATACTAAATTAGATATTTATAAATACGCATTATACTAGTCTATGGGGTCTTGGATAGACAGGTGATAAAGTGATAGGGTGTTTTGTTAAGGAACTCCTTGATGTGAAGTCACAAGTTCAATTTCCCACTTTGATCACAAGTTCAATTTCCCACTTTGATCCGGGTGATATATTGGACATGAATAACATGTAGTCCTCCCACTATATATATATATATATATATATATATATATATATATATATATATAAGTAAATTAAAACATATGATAATGAAAAAGAAAAAATTTCACATAGCATATCATATTGAATGCACATAAATCCACATTTTTACTTTATCAAGTAGATGCAAATCAAGTGGTATTTATGGTAAAGAGAAAATACAACATTGAGTGTTTATAAAATTTTATGGACTTTGGAAAAATGGAGAATAAGGATCAAATAAATTAAATATGCATAAATGAAATGCAATTTGAATTAAGGGAGAAATTATCATCACATCTAACGTTAGATTATATGTTCATAACCACATATGTTAGATTATATGTTCATAACCACATATGTTAGATTATATGTTCATAAACACATATTTCATTCTATAAATATAGAAATTTTGATATAGTAAATGAAGAAGATGCAAATTCATGCTTCTAGAAAGAAAAAATCAATTTTGAATTAAATATTTATAAATAGATTTCTCACTTTAAAATAATGAAATATTAAATAATAAATATAAATATAGAAATTTTGATATAGTAAATGAAGAAGATGCAAATTCATACTCCTTCAATGAAAAAATCAATTTTAAATTAAATATTTATAAATAGATTTATCACTTTAAACTAATGAAATATTAAATAATAATATACAAATAAAGTAATATTTTTATCAATTTAAAAAATACTTAAATATTGAATATCTTACATTCACATATCATTTTTAAAATATAATAAATTATGATAAAATAAATTAAACCTATAGAAACAAGTTATGTTTATTAGTCACACTAATAATAAAAAAAAATGCTTCAACATAAAATAATCATACATTAATTTTTTTTCAAAATGAAAAACACTCATATTAAAAAGAAAATATTAACAAAATCATAGAATTATTATTAGTTTCTCATTACACATGTTACAAAACCATTCTTATAATTATTAATTTATACTTTTAAATAATTAATATTACAAATACTTTTTATATTATTATATTATTTTATTTTTTTAAAGTTGTCATTTTCTTAATTTAAATTAATCATTAAATATAAATGTAAATATAGTCCAGCTGTTCTATATTTGGCATTCTTTTTTCGTTATTAATTAAAAGTTTATAAAAAATAACTATTTTCTGATTTCTCTTTCATTAATTAAAAGGAGTTTTATTTTTAATTTGAATGGAAAAGGGTCCCTCTCTAATTTTAAAAATTCAAAGTAGCCCTCAAATTAAAGATTTTTTCAATCCCCTTTTCATTAACGAAGAATTTTGAAGAGATTTGACAATGAACTATTTCAAAAAGGGAAATTAACTTGAACCCAGTGGAATTTGCTTGACAAAGCCGCGCAATATGAGTGCAGCTCGTTAGACATTGATTCAATAGCATTTATACACTGTGCGACAGCATTCATAGTTTTACAACTAAATCCTTAATTTAAAAAGTCACCTTTCAACGACCGATGGGTGAGGGAGACCTTTCTCTCTTTTTTTGGCTTCGGATTTTTTTATGAATCACTTATGGTGAGATATTTATCACTAGTATTGTGTGAGAGATGATGTTTACCATAATATTGTGTTTGATTCAATTTTGTTTTGAGAAATTTAGTTCTCAAAAATATTTTTCATCTTCAATGTCTTCCATAAAATTTAAAATTTAAACCCGTAATTTAGTAATCGATTTTTTTTTCATTAACTCAAAGTACAACGAGATATCACAATTCACGACTTATAAAAGGGAAAATTAACTACAGCTGAGTTGGATTTGCGTGACAAAGCGGGGCAATATGAGTGGCGCTTATTATACGGTGATTCAATAACATTTATGCGACAACATTCACCTTTCAACTACGGATGGGTGAGAAATGAGTACACACATTAACATTATGATACCTTTTCGTCTACAGTGGAAAAATATTAGTTTTTTCTTATACAGTACTGAAGGAGATAGTTGACTTCAAAAAATTTATCATTTTTGCCTCCATAATAACAAGAAATGAAGTTTGTTTATGAATCAAATAAATTGTAACATTTTTAATAAAGAATGACAACTTATGAAAGGAAAATAAATTTCATAAGAAAGGAAAATATGAGGAATGAATAAAGAATACAAATTCTTAGAATAATAAACATCAACCATAGCAATAAACACAACATTCTTAACCAATTTTCTTTTGAAAGTAAGAATAAGAGAGGGGGAAAACAACTTGAAAACATACGCTATTTTAATATTTAGAAATATAGTGATCAACTAAATTCAATTGGAACTAATACCAATCTCTTGAAATTGTGGTGACTGAAGTCATACCTCTTGAGTGAGTTGTTTAGATTCCATGACCAAAAACAGTTCTAAATTTATCTAAAGCAGAGTATAGTCATCAAAAAATAATGTCAAAGTTGGGTTCGTAGGAAATAACCACCTCCCAAAGCTAGCCAACTACAAATCCAACATAATAAGGAAACATTCTGATCAAATTAATGTGTGGGAAGTATATTGGCCATGTTAGGTCCTAGTAGTAGATCCAAGTGCTTGATCAATAATATCACAAATGTTAACTCTCCTTAAAACCATTGCAACTAATACCAAAGTTTAATATTATAAATGTGCATAGGGTGGTCAAGAGTAGTTGTTGGAGTTAATATCCTATAATAAACATATATAATAGAGATGAAAAAATAAGCAAGAAAACAATGAGTAATAAACCCCTAGAGAGGAAAATCTATTAGATTATACCATTCCCTATGTTACATTTAGTGTACAACTAGTCTCTTATATAACTATATATGACCATAATAAATTATTTAGTTATTCACTTCCAACTAAATCCATGATTGTTCATCACTAAATTTATCTAGCATTCACACAAAACATTACTTATGATTCATAAGTAGGAATTACTCCAACATGCTCCCCCTTAACGAGTACGTGTGATCTTAATATGCATACTTCAACTCTCTTTGAACTAGATCATTTTTCATCTTCATCATATATGCTCACAACTCTTTGTCTTTAAGCACCTAAAAAAACATAAAAAAACTCACTCCTCCTACATCATGACCAATCATCACCATGGGTTTTGTGTGATTGACCCATAACCATTGTATGTTTGGTTTTTTTCATTCGCATGCCCTCAACCATTACAATCCTCAATATCCAAATTTGTTTCTGCTTACCATTAACAACACATCATATTTTGTGGTTTCTCTTGACCAAAACCATTAATGGTTTCAGCGATGAACTTTTATTTACAAATAGGATTTTACAAAGTGGTTTTCAGAGTACCATAAAATTTTCAATATAACACAATTTGGGAGTATACATGGCTTATTACACTTGTACAACATAATTGATTGGTGTACTAATTAGGAATGATGGTGTTTTCATTTGCATCTATTTTGCATCTACATAGTATTATTATTATCACCTTGTTTCTTTTATTTTTCTTATTCCTTGCATGTTTTCTATCTTTCTTTATATTTGTTTCTTCAACATCAATCTCTCTATCATCATCTCCTTCCATTATTTTCCACTCTTTTCTAATGCATCCTTCTCTTCTCATCATTTTCTTTCATGGTTTTCTTTGTTTTCATCTTCTTCTAACATGGAGTCTTCTTCTTTTTCATTTTTGTACTTTTATTTTTCTTGCAAACAACTAATTATTGATATAAAGTGAGGTGGATTAATCTCAGAAGGTTAGGATAATCTAAATAATTCTGGACCAAGTTATAATAAAGCGAGATTTTAAGATATTGATGAATCATGTAACTCGAAAGGATTCTACAAATCCGTATATAGATATACATGAGTGTCATCCACTATATTCATGTATCTTAGTAGATAGAATTTTAAGAATCCTTTTGTTACATGATTCATCAACATATTAAACCCTCTCTTCATTATAACCTGGTCCCAAATTTCTAAGATACCTTCTGAGATTAATTCACCTCACTTTATTCCTTTAATCGAAGATTAGGCTTCTCCAATTTCACATCAACATAGCATGCGAGTAAGCCTAGCATGAAACTACACCTAAAATCATTGTACCTATCCTAGTGATTAATTCCAAAACTTAATGTCACATTCTCTCTCTACATAAGAGAATACATGCTACACAATTACTACATGTGTGCCTTGACTTCACAAGACTTACAAAACACCAAGGGAAAACAAATTTTCTATGCGTAGAATTTATAGGACCATAACCTTAAGCACTTTAAAGTACAATGAAACGTACACCCCTTGTTTTTCAATTGATTACATGTGCATATTTACATCATCTTTTCAAATCAAGTACAACAAACATTTAAAAATACTTTTCTAATTACAATGTAATCATTACTCTATGATACTACTCAAATAATTACAAACCCATTAAATATACTCATTTACATAAATACGTAAATGGTATACTCCCAAATTATTAAATAATTTCATGATTAAATAATTATATAAATAAATATATTTAAATAATTTAGTGATTATTAATTTAAAATTACAAGTTACATTTTTTCTTTAACACTTCAACGTTATGGTATATTCATTTTTTCTTTAACACTTTAACTAAATTCTTCCTTCATACATTTGAAGTAAATAACTTTAACCTCATAAATCCTTGATTCATATATACTAAATATACAAATTCCCAAAATAATGGAGCACATACACATGCTTTGACATTGTACTTGGACTTTTAAGTCATAGCTTAAATAAATTTCAAAATTAACCCTTTTTGCTTTATCATTTCTCCTATACACGCCAATTTTTAATGTAAAACTTTAATTTTAATACTTTTTCACTTACAAATTAAAAATAAAAATACATATACTTTTCATATATATACTCTTCTTTTTCATTGGATCGTCTTTGTTATCTTCTCTCCTCCTTCCTTGGCCTTCTGGATCATATTCAAAATCGTGAGTCTAGAATCACTTTTAACATGCACTAAACTCCTTTTGGCATAACTCCTATCCTATTTTCAGTCTAATGCAGCATGTTCCGCAAATGTTTGGAGATTCTTGAACGGCTTTACGTTTGCTTTAATTATTTTTTTTGGAAATGTCAATTTCATTTCTTTCACCAAAAATAATACAGGGTTTGTAGGGTTGTTACAACAAAACGGCATACTCAAGCACACTATTTTTTTTAAATTACTTCCACTTGTTAGGCAGATTCTAAGCCTTTGTCTCTCATACGTCCATGGGTACCATTAGAAAACCATTTTTTTTCTTTTGTCTATTTCCTGATAACAATAAGAGATGTCAACCAGAAAATTAACAGAAACAATCTTATATGTTATTAGTTCGACAGTTTTTTTTGTTAACCAAACCCTACATCCATGATTTTTGCTTTTTCTTGCAAACAATCGATATACAGCATAATTCATTTACATCTCTTCCTCACTCCTCTTCTTTCAAATTGCAAGTGCTCTGTCTTGTTTTCCACTAAGCGTGAGTATTGTACCTCGATACATTCTTTTATCACAGCAATTTTGCAATTTCTTTCCACATCCACCGCACCCCAAAAAAATGCTTTCTTGGCTCTTCCACAAACCTTTGAAGATATAGCACCATTGGAAGATTTTGCAGATATCAGATATTGCTAGCCATAACACCATTTGTAAGACTCATTAGCATATAATAAACTCATTAGCATATAATAAACACATGTAAATAGAGATGAAAAAATAAAAAACAAAACCACCCGGAGCAATAAACTCCTGGAAGGTAAAATATATTAGACTATATGATCCCTTATATTACATTGGTCTCCTATATAACTATAAATGACCATAACAATTTATATAATTATTCAGTTACAACCAAATCCACAATTGTTCATCCCTAACTTCATCTGACATTCCGTAACTTCATCTGCCATTTACGCATAAACATTAGTTATGATGCAAAAATAGAAATTACTCCCACACTAGCGCCATATTGTTTTCCAAGTTTACAATGTTGTACAATATTCGTGCAAAAACCATTATGTATATTAACCACGAGAGTGTCCCTCATATGTTATAGCTCGTTTGCGTATGTTTGTCAAGTGATAAACATTCAGCAATGGTTATAATCAACAGTTAACTATTAATTTTTGTTGAAGTTAAGGATCATAATTTTAATTTTTTCTATTATTCTAAGATGGAAAAAAATGTATTTTTATAATATAATTGAATTGAAAAAAAAATAAACAGAAAGAAAAAAAAAAAAACCTATAACTAATAAAATAAGTTTTTTAATTATTTGTTTTAATTAAGTTTTTTAATTATTTGTTTTACTTGAAAATCGTAATCTTATGAAAATATTTTACAACTTTAAATAAGTTAATGTATATATTAGAAATATAATAATATTATATATATTTATTATTAACATAATATATGATTTTTTTTTTATTTTTTTTATTTTTTTATTTTACATATTTAACATTATTAATAACAAATATATGAGATGATCTAAATATATTAGGTTATGATGATATTAATATCTAATTTACAACTTATTATATATATATATATATATATATATATATATATATATATATATATATATGTGGAAGGAAAAGGAAGTATATATCTCTTTCATTTTGAGCAATACAACAATAAAATGTTCAAGTGATACAATTCTTCATGATAGTGTAATTTTTCATTGTTTATTAGAAAGCATAAATGGACTCACTAACTTGAAAATTTCATTGGGAACTCAAATTGTGTAAGCATTTAGCTTAAACTTGCAATTCAAACAAATCTTTATTAGATTATAATCAAAAGTGAACTAAAAGAGCCAAAAGAAAAAAAAATTTATAGTTACATTGTTCACATTAAAATGTTCTTAGTCATTAATATATCCTAAATACTTATCTCCCTTGAAATAGTATGTTATTTTTTACTTATATTGAGAAAAAAAAAATATTCTTTTTATAAGATCAGATAACTTATATTACTACGAAAAACACATATTTACAAAATTGATAGTCACTACTAGTTTTTCATTGGGAAACCAAACTAGTAGCATTGGCTAAATTATGACCTTCCTTTTGATGTTGTCGATTTTTTCTAGGAGCTTGGCCATACAAATAATAATTTCTTGTCGAGTGTTAATCTTCTTAGTGAGAAGTCTCCCATGATAGTTTTTGTGTGTCAATGGGGGTTTATGATCTGCATATAAGTAGATGCTTTGGCTCTAGTTATAATACCCCTCTTCTTTTTATGTTAATGGTTGTTATTTTTGGAGCTAGACTATATTTATGTGTAATGGCTAAGAAAGCATGTTGTATTTTTATGATGAAAATAAAATTATGTAATACAATTCATATATTATTTTAATAAATAAATTGTTGAAAATTACTAGAGAGAAAGAAATTAAAATGAAAATATTTCTTGCCAACTGTAAATAGTTGTAGATGGAAAATTTTGATTTGTTCCCTCTTTAAAAATCTCCTAAAATTCCTAGAAAAAAAATAATGTAGATTTATCATAATGAAAAATAATAATAATAAACCACTAAGTAGAGGAAATTACTAAGTTGGGTGTGAAATAAAGAATTTTACAGGCTTTAAAAGAAAAAAATAAATTGGGTTGGAAAATCCAAAAAAGCAAGACGTTGCCGCAACTTTGTTGAGAAGGAAAACTATAAAGTATGCCACTCAGGAATCAATAAGGAATCAATGAGATTGTCTATTTCGATGGCAGGAAATCTTAGCTAGGGAGAAAACTAGACGATGGAGAAAACTAGAGGATGCAATTGGTGGTGCTGAAATTTTGTTTTAATTTCCAAAAATATAAGCTAAAAGGTATTGAACCGTTAGTAGTCGTTGATTTACTATGGATATAAACTAATAGGGATAGAAGATATCAATTATATTCTTTGATGAATTAATTGATCTTTGTATGCGTTATGCTATGGTTGTAGTGATACGAAATCATAAGTATGTATTTTTTATTTTTTTTAGAGTAGAGTGAAAGGTGTGTAAATTACGAGGTGGTGTAACATAGGAGAAAAAAAATGAGGCGGAAAATTTGATAGATAGAAAGGAAGAAAAACATTTCATATGGCATTTTTCGGCCCGGAAGTTCCATATACTCCATAGGTCAGAGACCATTAGGAAAAATACAAAAACTAACATGCGACAACAAACACCTATACTAACACATCAAATTTCCCAGTAGGGAAGATGTATTGCAAGGATTTCACGACAAGAACTTTGTTCGGCACTGAGTAACACATATTGTATTGCACCCTGATTTTGAATAGCCAGACCATGGAAAATGCGAATAAGAATGACCTGGAGCATATTAGGTAGGAGATATAGGTGGAAGGTGATTCCTTCTTCGAGTATAGAGAAGCTGAGCCATATTCTACCAGTACAAACAAGGAAGAGATGAATATAGGAATGGAAAAACATCGAACCCAAACTTAGAAACCCAATTCAGAGTATTGTATACCTATAATTAAGGAAATCCATACATTCCTCTATTCACGGTGACGCGAAACCCAATTAACTCTTGGTACCACTGGTATAATTCTCTTTTGGCATTAAGTGAGAGAAAAAATATATGATGGGACTCAGCTCTCCTTAAAACCTGCACGCAAATAATAATTTAATTTTTTATTATATCATAAAGATAAGATTTAGATTTTTTATGTTCTCGTAATAGATGTGTTTTAAATACAACTCGTCCTTGTGAAAGGGAATGAAGAGGACATATGTACTGTTCTCGAGGACTGTTCACCCGCGCTAATCACTAACCGTAACACTGTTCAGCTTGGCATATTTTTTGTTGTTGTTTGGTGACTGTGAGGGTTTCTCTGTGAGGTAATGGTTCGGCTCTGTATGCCTCTTGTGATTGCTTTCCATAGCCTTCCACCGTGGCTCTATACTGCTCTTTGGACTCTGTCGATATGACAATTTTATTTGCCCTTCTCGCTCTATTTCTGAGGGCAAGGGTTTTGCCTGGTTCTGCATGGTCTTCAACAGGGTTTCTACAACATGGATATATATGGGTGCTATTATTTTTTATACTTTCTTGTATGCTTTTCGTTCCAGCATTACTTAACCCCCTCTCTCTAAAATGATATGTTGATCAACTGACTATTTTTCTGCATTTTCAATTCGAAGTCGTCAAGTGTTTCAACGTTCATCCTCAGCTCATCAGCGTCGCGATGGTAAGTTGTCCATCCATGTTTTAATTCCTCGACTTTCTTTCTGAGTTTTCTAAAGACTGTTGCTCCTTGTGAGCAAACCCCTTGCCAGCTGGCGACCGAAACTCCTTCTCCGTTCAACATTTTTCTTTTGGTAAGTTGAGTTTTGAAAACCCTCTTTATTTCTCTTCTTCTGGTTTAGATGCCTTGTTTATTCTACTGCAGAGTTTAACTCTTTGTTTTTTTTTTCTCCTTGCGGGTGGTTCCTGATCTCCAAATGTAGTTCGTTTTCTTCACAGCTATTAACCCAAATGGGTAGGGTCTTTTCCTTTATTCAGCTCTGGTGGTTTGGAATTTATTTCGATAGTGGGTCTCGGCTCCCTTGCTTCATTATCTTGTTGTGAAATTATCCATTTTTGGTCTATTACAGATGTTTCTTTCGTAGTAAATAAACTAGGGTCTATATGCAGTTACACAGTTAATTTTCCTTTTGAGTTCTGTTGCTTTTCCGTTGGTTCACTATATAGACATTCATTGTTGATGGCATGTTGTCCGTGTAGGGTTTCGAACCCAGTTCCTTAATTTGGTATGTAATATATTTTTGTAGTCTTCTGAGACTCGTAAAACATAATTGATTTTATAAATAATGAAAAATGGAAAATCTGTTGCTGCAAATTTATGAATACCTATGAAAGTTTTGTGCATCTTCTGGAGTATGAATCTCGGTGTGTTCCTTAATTTGTAGAACTCTCCTGGTAGATGCATGTCTCGGTTTGTCAATTTTTGTAATCGCTCCAATGCTTGTATAAAAAATTTAACTTTTCCAGTCTTTGCTATATTCATGCATATATTTAGTTTATCATGTAAGATGGAAAGAACAACAAAAAAAACAAAATGGTATTTGACTGCAGATATTTCTCAGATGGATTTTTTTTTAAATCTCTTGAATGCTTTTATTGCTTTCTCTTTTCTGCTATGATGGAAGTCTAACCCTCCAAATGTATTATTGTGTCATTTTTATAACACTTATTGAACAGTTGTTTTGTTTTCTTGAAACTGTTAACAGTTACAAGTAGTTACATTTGGTAACTATTCACTTCTGTTCACGAGAATTCTGACTTAATTAAAATACTAACTAAAAGGAGTTATAATGCAAAAAATAAAATAAAAACATAATCTGTTCTTAAGTCCTAAATGCTAGAATTTAAAGAAAAATAATTTAAACCAGCTCAGGTGCAATGACCTGTAAACCTGTGAGACAAAATACTTTTATTTTCGTTCACACTAAGCTGGATGCTCCTGCATCAATATAACCAAAGGCCAGGGAATGATAGTCGGCGAATGAAGGAAACCTGGGAAGACATATAAGAGAAAATAATAATACCTGAATTCATTGGAAAGAATAATAGCCCCATAGGGATGCCTGCTACGGAATAAAGTATGCATGCATGGACGGCTTCACGAAATTAGAGACTAAAAAATTTATTCACAGCGATAATAAGTGACCAAACTATTAGGATTTGTTAGGATTATGCTTACTTAGTTTGGTTTGATTTTGTTGAGGAAGTTGAGAGATTCTCTCAACTTCTCTCTAATATTAGAATTAGTTGGATCTGAGTTCAATTATATATACGTATGTAATCTCTATTGATTTGGGTGCAGTAATACAATTTATTGTTTTGTGTGTTATTCCTGTGCATCTCTGCTCTTCCAATTTCTCATATGGTATCAAAGCCTGGATGGGCTTAATCCCTCACGGGAGTGCCCAGGAAGATGAAATAATCTGGGAGAGGTTCTCTATACATACGTAGATTAGGGGTGTTGAATTATTTTGTTTGTGTATATTACTGTGTGAATTTATGTGTGTACGTTTGAGTGTTAATTCCACTGTGTATCAGAGAGAACCACTACTAGAATCTTCGAAGCTGTGCAAACCGTTGTGGGTGCCTTGAACTACTCGTAGTCGATCTTGACGACTTGAGTCTTGGATCCCTTTCTTGTGGATTGAGCGAAAGTCGTAGAGTCGCCGATGGTGTTGATGGCACCCAGGTAATCGATGTTATGTTGATTTCCATTTGAAAAACACCAACTAGCCATTGATTCATGCCAGTCATAGGAGCCCATGGCCTGTCGACACCGGGAAGACGATCTTGAATCTGTCTAAGACCGCAAAGACGATAATTGCAACCACATAAAATTCGTCATACCAAACACATGAAATCCACAGGAGTCCGCGGATGATTCCGAGGATTGGAGGCCCCTCGTCGAACACGGGACTTCAACATCATCATCAATCAGCGCCTGTTAATGTGCCGAACTAGAGCAAAATACTTGGTTTCGACCACCTAAAAGAGGAGAACCCCATTTTCTTGGAAGTTATATGATGCGCAGTTGCAGTTGCAATTTGATATCCAGCGTAGCAGTTGTGTGAGGTTCATCTTCCATATGCTTTGAAGGTTTACGTTAAAGAATCCAAGAGTTCATCGGAGGTTGTGCTGTGAAGGTTTGCATGTACTGTGAACACGTGGAGTGAGAGAGTACTGTGAATACGCTGTGAAGGTTTGCGTTGCCAGCTTGTGTGTTTATTAACGTGGGTTTTTTGAGTTTTTTTATAGTGGAAGAACGCAGGTGCGGTTTTCCAACCACTTATTTCTTTCCTTCCGAAGGTTGATAGTGCATGGATATTTCCTACCTTGCGTTTTATGGGAGCTTCAAATTCATTTGCAAAAGACATAGGTTGTGCATCAAACACAGAATTCACTTTACAATGTGTAGTGTAAAATATCAGGATTACATAGCTTTATGGCGAAAAAACACATTCAACTTCATAAGGAAAAGAATGAGGAGAAATTCAACACAGTTGTTGCTAGTCATGCTATTGGTTTTATTTGTGTTGGATTTGTGGGTTTATTGGTGAGAGTAATGTTTTGTTGGTTTGTAAAATTTTATGATAAAGAACCAATTATTGAATAGATTTACACAATTTAAAATAGCGGTTCTCGACGTTCTTCGGTGCCGAGAGAATATATCGCTAATTTGAATGTGAGAATCTATTATATGTTGTAGACTCTTATTGTACTTCAATGCTCCAAGATTGACAATTACAAGTTACCTTTACCTTGTGAGTTTGTAAGTGTGTAAAGGTCACTTTGTAGTATTGATCATTGATCATATTCTGTACCTAGAATATTTTCCTATACGACTGTTGAAATTTATTCTTCGGGGTTATTTCACAGATGGAAATATTTCAATAGGGTAGTTCAGTGTCGAGTCTCTTCTTTGGGGGTGTCAAGAATTTTTAATCTTACAAATTCAGCATTTCTAGTCAGAAGTAGGTGTACTTTAAATGAGTTGGAAGGTAGGCTCAAAGATGTGGAGAAAGAAAGAGCGGAGTCCAGAAGACTGCAGAGTGGGTAGAGTTACTGATAAAGACCATATCAGACAAAGAGACGAAAGTTCAAAGTGTTGTAATTATTTTGTAATTGTGATTCAATATTATCTATTTTTGTAAAGTAAGAATTAAGGGAGGGTATTAGGATTTGTTAGGATTATGCTTACTTAGTTTGGTTTGAGTTTGTTGAGGAAGTTGAGAGATTCTCTCAACTTCTCTCTCTAAGATTATAATTAGTTGGATCTGAGTTCAACTATGTATATGAATGTAATCTCTATTGATTTGGGAGCAATAATACAATCTATTGTTTTGTGTGTTATTATTGTGCATCTCTGCTCTTCCAATTTCTCATAGTGACCAAATTAAAAGAGACTAATTGAAATGATTAATTTAGTCCATGACTAAAATAAATGACTAGATAATAAGTGACAAAATTAATTTTGATTAAAGTAAATGACTACTATAGTCCAAGAATAAAATATGACCAAATAATAAGTACAACTAGCATATGAATTAGTCATTTATGTTTATAATTTTTAATTGTGTTACTCCAGAAATGTAAAATTGCAATTTTGATCTACTGAAGTGTTTCATTTCACTACAGGGGTCTCTGAATCCATCTGCAGTATCAAAATTTAGAGACAAAGGGGTCTTTAAATCCATCTACAGTGTTAAAATTATAAATACCCTTTTATCTCTAAATTTTAACAAATATTTGTTTCTTTTTCTCAAAATAAAACATAATTATATCAAAGTCTGTTAAGAATACCAACTGATAAAGGAAAAATAAATAAACATATGCCAAATAGAACATAACAGAAAGCAGGATCATATGATGTAAGGCTATTGGTCTGACACAATGACCCTCGTGGGCTATTGGTCTAACACAATGACCCTCATGTCTTTAACGAGTCACAAAATATTTGGACTGAAAGAATCCCCATTTCTCTAAGCCAGCACACTAAGAATTTCAATGATTAGAGCTTTGTAAAATTATTTATGTTCATTTATGTGTATAACCAAACTTGCACCACAACTGTTTTGAGAATTTGATGTTCCATAAAAGTATGTCGAGGACATGTTGGGTTTGATAATTTTTTCTCTTATAGTCTGATAATTTTGTTTGGGAGAAGTCTCAAATATTAAGGAAAACATTGTTGCACATTTTGTTGCAATTGGTGAAGGAGCTAGAGTGTGATCTTGAAAAATGTATTTATTCCTTGCTATTGAGATCCTCTATGAGATAATTAATAGAACACCTCTCATATGTTCGTCATGAGCTAGGTTCCACCATTTTTTCCAAGCTTCTGATGAATCTTAGCCATTGTAGAATTGTCTAACCCAAAAAAATTCAGAGTGACCTCCCAAATTTTGATACTAAAAGGGAAATGTAGAAACAAGTGACTCACTCATTCCTCAGCAACTAATTCCTCAACAATTTTACACAAAATGCAACAGTCAGGCCAGTTTTTGTTCCTTTTCTCAAGGTTATCCCAAATATTTTTATTTTATTTTTAACTCAATTGCTTTTTTTTCTAAGATACTAAATATTTTACTATATATAACATTAAAATATTTTATTTTAACATTTTTTCTATATATATATATATATATATATATATATATATATATATATATAAAGTTGATATTAACATAAATTAGTTAACATAAATTTTCAAATAGTTTATTTAAATCATGTGCCTTAGAAATTTTTAAAAAGTATAAGGTCTCAACATTTTACTTACATTTTTTTATTTTACTTATAATTACTTTATTTTATTTTTTTAAAGATGATATAAAATTATATTACATCATAATGATATATAAATATTTTATAGCTAATAAATTTAAAAAATTTACTAATATTAACAAAAAAATAAAATAAAATAACTAACCATAACAAGAATGAAAGATTAAGATTATTGATGTTTTATAATAATTTTAATTAAAACTAATACTTATACATTTTTATTTTTATTTTCTTCTTATAATTGACATTGCTTTTCACATCTGAGGAGTGGAGGTATTGTTCATTTCTAAGTTGCGGAGGTATGGTTCATCTCTGCGGTGCAGTGATTTGATTCATTTTTGTGGTGGGGTGGTTCGCATATTTTATCTCTACGATGTAGTGGTTGGATTTATAGTGGTAATTGGATTCATATTTCCTGTCTGACTTCTACATTATATCTCTTCTATGGATAAAATACCTTAGCTGAGTATACATATATTGATTATTATCGATTCATCTCTGCGGTGCAAAAACCCTAGTCGGTGGTTGGATTTATGTAAACTATCTGTGGTCATTTGATTCATCTCTATGGTGCGGCTTTGGAATTATATATTTGATGTTTTTATAATACCTCTACGGATTATAGGTATATTAATTAATATTATTTAAGTACAAAGGTATGGTTCATCTCTATGGCGTGTTGATTTGATTCATTTTTGTGGTGCAATAGTTGGCACATTTCATCTCTACGGTGCGCTGGTTTTAGTTCTATAATATTTCTCTTTGGTGATTCGAATCATCTTTTCGCATGTAATATATTAACTCTCCCGCTCAACTCTAGAATATCAGTGGATTAATATAATGCAACTTGTAATTTAAATTTGCGGCATAAAATATTTTACCAAGTGCATGAGTTCCCTCTAAATTTTGTCTTACTAAGTTTTATGGTTTAAAATTAAGAGTACTTCTCTCCATATTTCTAAAATTGGAGGCTAATAAAAATTATCTTATAGAATCTCTAAGATCCTACATTGAATTCTTAAAAAAATGAAGAGAAGAAAGAGAATGGCAATATAAACTAGAATTGACAACAATTACAAAGCATTAGAAAATAAAATGATAGCATTTGAGACTTAATTCCAAGGAATGAAAGATAAGATGCAAGAAATAGAACACAAAAAACAGCCAATGGTTTAAGAAAACAATACCTTTAGAACGAGATTAAATATCCAAAAGAACAACTAAATAATAACTCAACGCTAATAGCACAAATAATAAATTAGATATCAAACCCATAAGAGAAGAAATTAAAAAAAATAATTGAACTAGACCACTAGCGCCACAAAAGAGACATGAACCTTATAATTTCTAGTATACAAGAGAAAAACTATGAGGACGCCTTAGAAATAGTAAAAGAGCAATTGAAAAAAAATCACAAATTCAAACAACTTATCTCACAGAAGCAACAAGGGTGGGAAAAATACTTGAGCATAAACAGAGACTAATTTGTGTTAAGGTAAGTTGTAATGACCATAAATTAGATATGCTTAGGAAACCTCCAAGCCTAAAAGGATTAGGAATCTATCTTTATAAATGATGATATCACTTTAGAAGACCAAGTTGAACTAAGAAAATAGGTCCAAAAGGTCATAGAGGCAAGAAAGGAAGGGAAATGGACAATCATTAGGAATAGGAAAGTTATTATTAGAGATAGATTCCAAAATAAGAGTGAAAAATAGGGATTATGATCAATCTGGATCCTCTTTTGACACTGTCGTGGTTTTCCATGGTGTGAAGTCCTATGTTAAGTTGGATTCTCAGTAATATTTATCTTATTTTCATAATTGAAACTTGGGAGCATGATGCATATAGGGTTCCTCACATTGATGGTTTCATTCTCTGTTAGCTTAGAACATGAAATCCTCTCGTAGAGGATTTGGTGGTATAGCTTGTTATATAAAGAATAATGTTTCTTCTCACATTCAACTTAAAAAAATTGACCCCCTTAACTAGTACATTTGGATCGAACTTTATTCTTCTACCACCAACACGATTTTTCTTGCAATTTTCTATTTCATACCTATTAATTCTACCTCCTATATGAAAAAAAATAGATGAGAGATTCCCTTTCAATACTTTACAAAATGGAATCCATATTCTAAAGAGTGAAGGTAATATCCTTTTTCTTGGGGAGTTTAATGTTATAACCGCTACTAATTAAGCCAATATCCTAACTAATAACTCTAGCCCTGACCCCTTATGACTAGATAAGGACAATGACTTAGCTAAGCGATTCAAAATAACTTGTGAAGACATAACCATGGTACCAAGTTTCTCAAGATTTGTATTTCCCAAGATATGATAATTTGTAACGGTATTAACAAGTGGCCTACCTATAGCGAGATGACTTGTATTCATGGGTTAGGTAGTATTATTGTGGAATATGCAATATGTGACACTGATTTTCTCAATCATATGGAAAATTTTGAACTGATAAATGAACATGAACTTGACTCTGAACATAGACCTTTGCCCTTAACTCTCAATCTTGTCATGCTTACCAGCCAGATGCAAAATAAATGTGAGAGTCAAAGATACACTCGTTTTAATAGAAGTAAGATGGACCTATTTTTAAAGGATTTAAAGAGGGACCAAACATCTACTAATAAAATTGATCAAATTTACTACAATTATACTACAACCCAATCCACTACTATTAACAAATTCTCAACCAAGGTTTCATATAAAGAATAATATAAATTTCAACATTTAGTATGAAAACGACTTTAAAATTGCTAGGAAAATGACTAGAGACACTCCAAATAAAACTTCAAAGCTCAAAAACAGAAGCATATACAAATCTCTTATCAAAAGGAATAAAAAGTCCTATATTAAGAGGCGACAAGAGCATCTTCTTCACCTTTCTAAAGTCGAGCCTAGAAATTTTTGGTGGAATATTCATGTTTGTAAGATAAAATAAAATCATTTATCTCCTTAAAGAACTGAGATATCTATCTTAAGAAGATTTATGACTCCCCGAACACCATGGTCATCATCTTGAGCACTGCTATAAAGAAGGATATTTTTTCTTTGGAACACGCGACGCTTGGGATTAAAAAACTCACTAATGGAAAATATAGGAATATTGAAGGATATTAAGTTGAAATATTTAAAATGGGAAGGTATATCCTCATCCCTAATATTTAAAAGTTTCTCAATTTGGAAATAAAACACATCTTCTCTAAGCTTTGGACGCAAATAATTATTGTACCTATCCTTAAAAATGGGGACAAAAATGTTCCTTCTAACTATAGGACCATTATAATTAACCACATTTTAGCCAAACTATATGGTCTTATTTTGGAAAAGAAGATTAGCCTCTGGCTTGAAATCCATAATAAAAGAGCTAAATGGAAAGCTGGTTTTAGGAGACGTCACTCAATTATCGATCATCTTATCACTCTTAGTATCATTTTTCAAGGAGTATAACAATAGTAACATTGATCTCTTTTGTTGTTTTATTCACTTTAGAAAGGATTTCAACATTGTTCCTTGGGATAAGCTATGGAAAAGACTTCAAGAACTAATGGTTCCTCCTAGGATGAGTATATTGTGATTTGAATTTACGAGAATTTTGTTTCCAAGCTTAAGACCAACAAGGGGGTGATTTAACAAAATTAAACGCAATATCAGGGTTAAGAAAGGGTATCCCCTATCCCCTATCCTTTTAGGAATTGACACTAATAAGCTATAAGAGTTTTTGGAAATTCCAGGATGTAATGGCCCCGAATTCCCTTGTATGGTCATTACTCTTATCCTTTATGCTAGCAATATTTTTCTTTTATCTGAAATCCACAATGATCTTGACATGCGGCTTAAGGTATTCCACATTTACTACTCTAATATGGGTATGAAGGTTAATACCGACAATAATAAAGTAATGATAATTAAATCCAAAAATACCAACCATGGTAATTTCATCTATGATATTAATTACTTGGAGTAAGTTTCTTCATTCAAATATTTAGGTATTGACATTCATAATTAGTTCAACTAGAATTATGGAATTGAGAAAAGGATTATTGGATGCTAGAAATCTTATTATGAACTTGAAAAGAATTGTAAGAAAATTTATCTCTAGAGTTGGATTTAAAACGGTTCCTCTTTGAGACTCTTCTCACCCCTAGTATTTTATATGGATTTGAGGTTTGGGGTTGCAATATATCTAGAGATTCGTGGAGGAAGATTGAGATGGTTCAAAATAAGTTTATAACCTACAACCTCAAGATTAAAGGAAATATTCCCTACCAGATCCTCTTGATCGAAGCTATAATTTATCCCATTAAAATCGCGGCGATGTTCATACATTTGATGTATAAGAAGAAGATAATTTCTAACATGGAAACTAAGAGGTTTCCCAAATTTGCTTCCAACTCTGGCCAAAACACCCACCTCCTATTCAAATATGGAAGGCATAAGGATGCCCAACCTTGGCTCGACCACTGGGGGATACATGAGAGGATCATATTAGGGAATAGGGATAGTATTAAAAATACTTTTACCTCCAAAATTAAGGATAAATTATGAGATGATAAGGAGCTAGATGGGAAAAAGAAGCTAAGGTATTTTAAGGAGGTGATCAACCCCACCCTTCTAACCTAAATTGTCTTTTTTTCTTGACTAGTACTAAGAAGAAAATGAACATTGCAAAGATAATAACTAATTTCCATGAGCTTCGTAGTGAATGTCTTCAATTCGTCCATTCTCAAAACACCATGTGACGAAATAATATATCACCTTTGCAATACTAAAAAGGTTGAATATGAAAAACATGTTCTCTTAGATTTCCCCACTCTTAATCACATATTTTCTCATTTCCAAAACATTTTCTGGGCTATCAACCTCCTTGACATGTGCAAAACTATAATGATCTTGGAGCTTTTCTTTCCCTCTTTTTTAATTATAGAAATAACATATTAAAAAGCCTCAATTAATATCTTACTTTCTTAAGGACTTAATTGGTCTTAGTAGACGTTCATCATCATCATCATCATATATATATATATATATATATAGAAAGAAATGTGTTAATTTCATGTTGATTATGGACAAAATCACACATCCCCTTGTATTAATTTATAAAATGTAAATATTTTCTAATTAAAAATATATAAACAATTTCCTTGTTATAAGTGAAAATTAATATACATAAATAATTTTTTTGTTATGAAGTAAAATACTGTACATATAATAAATTGGATTTATCTCACATACTTAAAATTGAATTACAATAAATGACATGATTCTTGAATTACATAATGAACTTTATTATAATAACTTTGATCATTATTATTAAGAATTATTAAGAATGAGTAATCCACAATATATATTCTTATGATTAAAAATAAATAATCCACATATATATTCCTTTTATTCAATATAAAAGTATTTTCCAAATTATATATATATATTATTCAATAAATAAATAAATATTAGCGAGCTATCTCCGTTTCGATAAAACCTAATATATTCTGTAACATAACTAATAAATATCTAATTTAATCTAGATAACTAATGATTTCTTGACATGTTTATTTTCAAAATTTTATATATATTCTCCCCAGGCAAATTAATTTAATGTTAGACAGCTGTGTAGGTAGCTTACTTGGAGCTACGTAGCTCTACACTTACTGATGTCGTCGAAGTGATGTACATATGATGAACACTTTAAACAACAAATTAGTAGTTAAGTAAACCAATCAATACTCATATGTTTTACATGTGAGGATCGTAAAGCATTATATGCTTTATATGTCATGATGTATACCGTTAATTCCAAAATTATAATGACATACATGCAAAGTATTTAATACTCTCTAGCTCAAAGACCAATACTTATTGCTAACTTTCAATTAAATTGTGGATCTCCACTCTCTTGATCGAGATAGAGACCGAACAAATTTAATACGATGTATTGGTAGTTGGTTTGATTTGGTATCTTATTTACCAACCCCCATCTCACGATTTTTGTATCTAACCTTTAATTGAATGCTGACATTATTGCTAACTTTCAATTAAATTGTCGATCTCCACAGTCTTGATCCAGATAGAGACCGAACAAATTTATTACAATGGATCGGAAGTTCGTTTGATTTGGTATCTTATTTACCAACTTCCATCTAACGATTTTTATACCTAAACCTTAATTGAATGCCGGCTTTATTAGCCAATTTACCCCTATTTTCATGAATATATGCAATTTACCCCTATTTTCATGAATATATGCTATTTAACGGGTATGTTTCCACGCCTCCTATTTCATGTTTTTTTTCTGGAATGGTTCCAGGCCTCTCATTTCAACTATTTAAGCTCTCCATACACATGCATTTCCACCAATGTTCTTACTCGGTTAAAGTCATAGAAGAGATGTTATAAATAGAAAAAAGTATGGCTCCTAAGGTTGCCAGTGATGATAAGAAATCTGGGGCAGAAATCTACCACGGAAGCGAAATTTACATGCAGAAAACCATGGAATTGCTTGAACAGGTAGGTCTTCCCAAGGGCCTCATACTCCTTGATGATATTCAAAAATGTGGGTGCATGAGGGAAACTGGGTTTGTGTGGATGAACCGGAATAAGAAGATTGAGCACCAGTTCATGACAATTGGGGAATTGGTGCAGAGATCAGTGGGTATGCTGAGCAATGCAAGATAAAGAAGGTGAGTGGAGTGAAGAGCAAGGAGCTTCTTGTGTGAATCACCATCTCTTAGATCTCCATTGATGAACCAGCAAGTGGCAAGATTTGCTTCAAGAGCGCTATCGCTAGGATTAACAAATCCTTTCCCGTAAAAGAGAATGATAACAAGTAAAAGATGGGTACTTTTAATAAATAAACACTGCTTTTAAATAATTTTGTAACATAGAGTGTAGACTGGACAAGTCCGTTTAATTTAAGAGATTTGAATAACCAGTAGATGTTTGATAATTTTGATATTTATTCACGATAATTTTTTGTCAATGATATCATGTTTGTGTTTTGGTTTGAAAACCAAAATTTGATTTAAATCTCTAAGCCGTCTATTTGTTGATATGCACAATTAGCAGCTTTAGTAGTGAGAGATGAATTAGTCATATGTATGATTTTGGAGGATTTTTAGTTTTTTATCAGAACTATAATAATTATAATTAAAAAAAAAAAACAAAAACAATAGAAACAATATCTTAGTATAAAGTTGAAGAGTTATACTTGTATCATAATATATATGCCAAATAGTATAGACAATAAAAAAAACATTCTTATTTGCTGGGAGAAGAAAATCAATTTGTAATTTTTTATTTGTCGCATAAAAATACTCATCATTTATTTAAATAAAAAAATGAAATAATTTTTCTTGTTTCAAAAAAATACTAATAATTTATCTAAATTAAAAAATAAAAATATCTTATTACCTTGAACTTTTGTGTGATTAACAATACTAATAATTTATTTAGATTAAAAAATAAAATTATATTATCATTTTGAACTTTTGTGTGATTAAATAAATATGTTACAATAAATTAATTACTTTTGATTTTTAAGAATTTTTTTATTTTTCTTTAGCCTAAAATATATTAAAACATGCAAAGAGAAAAACAATAAATAAGACCAATACAAATTAACTATAAATAAATCAACAAAACTACCACCAAAATTTCTCAAATTAATATTATTTATAATAATTATATTTTTTTAATTATAAATAAAAATAAAAAATAAATATTAATATCTTTTTTGAAATTTAAAATTATAAAAACATTTTTTTTGGTTGAAAAACAATACTAATAATTTATTTAAATTAAAAAATAATATTATATTTGGGTGGTTATAAAAAAATTTTGGAATCGATTAATCATTTATTATTTCTAAAAAAATCTGTTTTTCTTCCCCTCCCTAAAATATATTAAAAGAATGCAAAAAACAAAGACAATAAATAAAACCAAATACAAATTAACTATTTAATATGATAAACAAATCAACAAAACCACCACAAAAATTTCCCAAATTAATATGATTTATTTAATATGAGAAACAAATCAACAAAACCACCACAAAAATTTCCCCAATTAATATGGTTTATAAAAATTATATTATTATATGATTTTATAATAATTATATTCTTCTAATTATAAATAAAAATAAAAAAATAAATATTAACATTATTTTTGAAATTTAAAATTATAATAATAACATTAATCATACATATGAATCTAATTATACTGATAACATAAGTTTGGGTATTATTTCAATCTTCATAATTAAAATGGAAAAAGACAGTAAACACATTCATCACTATTTCTTTAAATGAAGAAAAGACCTTTGCTTAGCTCCAGTTCTCTTTTGAAAAGAACATTCATTCTAATTTTTTAAAAAAATTAATCTAATAATAATGATAATATAGAATTATGTATTATTTCAATCTTCATAACTAAAATGGAAGAAAACAGTAAACACATTCATCATTGTTTCTTTCTTAAGAAAAGACCTTCAAACTCCATAATTAAAATGGAAGAAGACAGTAAACACATTCATCACATTCATCACTCTTTCTTTCTGAAGAAAAGACCTTTTCTTAACTCGAGTTCTCTTTTCAAAAGAACATTCATTCTGATTTTAAAAAAATGGGAAGAAGCAATTAGTGATTGTTAGAATGTGTAATTTCTACTTGTCCAGTTGTGACTCTCTATGAATAGAGTCTGTTCCTATTTTCTAAGTTAGCTAAAACTAGTTTCCTTATTTGGTGTGAGGTTGAGATATTCCCTCAACCAACTTATTGTACGTCCAAGATAGATTTCCTATCTTGAGACTAATTCATGTATAAATGTGTGTAATGTATTTTATTAATATATAGTTTGCATATTAAGATTTTATTTTGGTATCGGAGCAAGGTTTGGACCTCGGCCCCTCCTGGGCTGAGGGAAATAGAAGAGAGAGATTTCTTCATCTCCAGCGTAACGTTCCTCGATCCACGGGAAAGTTCTGGAGAAGTCGAAGAGATTGCAATTTTTTTTTTAGGGTTTTGTTTTTCGAAGAAGGAATATTGGAAATTTGACACTGATCAGGTCAGGGTTTCGGGTTTCGATCCCGCCGCGTCCTGTGAAACAGAGGACCAAAACAATACAGGTAATCGGATCGACTTCATCGAATTAAGCGCCTGGGCACTTCGAAAATGAGATCTGACCTTTAAGATGGCTAGTTTTTGATACACAGGATGAATGCACCATGTTATTCGATTTACGGCGAAGAAAAATAATTGCAATTTTCTCAGTCTTCGAAAAATTCGGGGTTAGCGAACATGGAAGTGGATTCGAACGCAGGACCAGAAGTCGTTCAGGAAGAGGCAGCCGTTGCGGAATGGGAATATTGCTGCCAATAGATGGAAAAGGAACGGCTACAATAACTCCAGAATCAGCACAGCGTGAAGAAAGCATTGTGTGTACTCAAATTTGGGTAGATCAGATTGAATATGCTCGCTAATGAATCTGTGGTGGAGATGATCCAGAAGGACGCTGCATGGTGGACGATTAAGGACCATCTGAGCGTAGTTTGTAGCACCACAAAGGTAGTGGAATGGGTTGCTACCTGGGCTAACAATTTGGATCTCTCCAGTATGACCGCTCTAGGTGTCCATGCCGCCGCATACCAAGAGCGTAACGCAGGTGCGAATGATGGCCCTGGAATTGGGAGCATGATTATATTCTGAAGAAATGGAAGAGAGTGGTGGCACCCGCGAAGTGCTGATCTAAGTTCAAGTCGTGAAAAGAGAGAGAAGAAGCTACCTTACTATGTAATGATTTGTACACAAGGTATTATTTTTTTTTTTTGGCCCTATATTTGTTTTCAAACAAAGCCGGTTTTAAGTTGCTTCGGTGAGCTGCCATGGCTGTCTCAATGAAAAATGTCAATCCAGCATTTCAAGGAGTTGGTGAGAAGGCAGGCACAGATATCTGGCATATCGAATATTTCCGCCCAGTTCCTATACCAAATCTGATTATGGTAAATTTTACTGTGGAGGCGGTGTCCAAATCAGAATTTGCTCCGAGGCCAGTGCTGTTTTGCCAAAGATGGCGCTGCGGAGAGAGAGTAGTCCAAGAGGCCACGTGTGGTGTTAGGATTCAGAGCATGGGCTCATCACTAGATATGTTGCAAGATAGATTCACCGCTTCTACTTCCATAATGCTTGGTGAATTGAATTGTTTTTCTTGAATTATTTTTTATTTTATTTTTTAAGTATGTTGAGCCTGATCAAATTAGCATAAAAATGCTATTTGTTAGAACTGATCACTCTAATAATAGCAAATTGAAGATGGAAAGATTCAAGATGAAGGTGCCAAGCTTGGATATGCTTTTAGAAGAAATTGATTGAAGCAGTGGAATACAATTTCAAAGATGGAGTAAAGAAAAAGACACATTTAAAGGATAATGGACAACAAAAGGGAAATTTTGTTTTGTGTGAGTTTTTTATGAGTTTCTTTGAATAGATATAACATGTTGTATTATGAGTCACACATTTTAAATTGTAAGCAAGTCTAGGATGTTTTTTTTATAGTGGTCTTTGGAAAGTTTGTACCTGATAACTCCAAGAGTTGGAGTATGTAAGCCTTGTAAAAGCATGTGTATCTCCATAAAAGCTCGTGGTCATCTCAAAACCACTTTGTAACTACAGGTTCATGGTCAGCCAGAAACCATTTTGCAGTGTCAGTTTGTGGTCAGCTAGAAACCACGTATAATAGTGAAGCAGACTGGAAACAGTTCTGTGTCAGTGTTTGCCACTGAAAGAAGAGCATGGTTACGGGTCATCCGATAAAACCCCGATGAAGGAAGAGCATGGTTACGGGTCATCCGATAAAACCCACGTTGGACGTGTTGGAGGGGATCTGATATGTGTACATGTAGTATGTAGGATAATGGTCGAGTAAATCATGTATACCAAGAGACTTCTAATGAGATTCAATAGCGCTATAAGAATTGGTACCGTATTCGTAGAGGGTCGCCTTATATGGACGTCGACATATTCTTTGTTATGTTTGATCACAACTAGATTTTGCGAAGTGATATCGAGACAAGTAGTCATTAAGGGGGTGTGTTAGAATGTGTAATTTCTACTTGTCCAGTTGTGACTCTCTATGAATAGAGTTTGTTCCTATTTTCTAAGTTAGCTAAAACTAGTTTCCTTATTTGGTGTGAGGTTGAGATAGATTTCCTATCTTGAGACTAATTCATGTATAAATGTGTGTAATGTATTTTATTAATATATAGTTTTGCATATTAAGATTTTATTTGTGATACAAATTAGGTTTATCAAGAAAACCAATGTTTTAACAACTATTAAAATAATAAATAATAATAATGTCAATTTTAATTTATTTTTTAAATTAATTTTAATAGATTTAAATGTTAGTGTATATTAGAAATAAATATTGGAAAAAATAAATATAATTCATTACAATATTACATATGAAACTTCACTTATTTTGTGGGGAAAGCTCAAAATATCACTTAGGTGAGTCTAATACATATTCTCTTTTCACGCAAGATTATATATTTAACTCATTTGAGTGAGTCAAGTTTATTTAACAATACTCTTTTAAAATTTGTTTAGAGAAACAAATCTAACAATACTCACTCTTGACTTTACTAGAGATATTCATGTGTGATAAGGTCTTACAGTTATATGTCCATTTACATGTAATTAAAAAAAAAAATCATCTCCAAAGTTAAAAAGAAAAAATCCTTTTAACATGTGTTACTTCTGAAGGAAATCTATCACAGCAATGGACCGATGGACCCTTCCACACCTATTCATTACACTTCACCATATTAATATTAATGATAGTCTCATGCAGTAATACACAAGAGGGATATGATACCACATTTTAGGAATAAATATCCAAGAAAGATAAATATAATTATTCATAACATAACAACAACTCTGCAAAAATTTCCTTAAAAATTTGTTCATTCATTCCACCCATTTTCATGATATTCTCATGAAACTACTCACAATGATGACTCTAATACAGCATGTTACAAGTAAACATGTGATAAAGATAAATATAATTAATTATAATATAAAAACAATACTACACAAATTTCTTAGAATAAACCGAAGGACCCATCCACAATCAATTCATCCCACTTAATCATCCTCATGATATTATCACGCAATAGCTCACAATTACAACTCGAATAGAACATGTTAGGAATAAGCATGCAAGAAAGATAAACATAATTAGTTATAACATAGCAACAACATACACAAATATATTGGAAAACTCCAATGGATCTATCCAAATTTCATTCATTCCACTTAACCATTTTCATGATTGTCTCAAGCCACAACTCACAATGATAGATTTTATATCACATGTTAGGAATAAACATGCTAGAAAGATCAATATAATTAATTATAACATAGAAACAACACTACATATATTTCTTGGAAAAATAATTAGGAGAAAAAACTAACCATGAAGCTTTGATTACCCTTTATTCAAATATGGCTAAGTTATTGGTCAAGTGAACATGGAACCTACTAACTTATAACATATTACAATAAATAATTTTGAGCCTATATTAAAGCTTCATTCCATGAAATAATATGGGAAATACACCATGTGTCACCAAAACCATGTGACCAAAAACAAAAATTGTAAACTAAACTCATTTGACCTAGCACTTTATCAAATTTATTCACAACCATCTTAACAAAAAAAATCTTAATGTTAAAACACAAATAATTTAAAATAATTTCCATCACCACATATATATATATATATATAAATATTCAATTCAAAATGACAATAGTTTATTCCCCATAGCAACAACAAAAAACCTACTTTTTATAACATTTTAAAAAACAAATTCCAAGTAATAATACTTATGTATATTAAATTGTAAAGACTTCAGTAAACTTAAAATATAGCTTGGAAAACATACAAAAATATTCTTCAAATATAAATGAATTTATATGTATTAATCGCCTCTTTATAAATTATAGAACATTAAGTAAACTAAAAGAAACAAGAGAGATCGTCTTTATAAAATGTTAATCTTAATTAAATTTAAAAGAAACAAGAGAGACCATATTTTCTCAACGAACATAGCATGAAAAAATTTCAACTATTGGTATAAAAATTGTATGTATAGCAAGTTCAGAAAACATGTAAACAAAACTATAACTACAAAATCTCCACCAAATTAACAATATGTCTATAAACTATCCCACTAAACAAACAATATATGTATCTCAATAATAAATATGCAAAATTGATACTTGGAAAAGACAAAACTTACAAAGTCCCCACCAAACACAGATATATAAACAATAACAATATATCTATCATCTATCTCATAGTTACAAAATCCCTACCATACACATATAAGGCAATAACAATATATTTATCATCTTTACAAAATCCCCACCATACACAGATATATATAAGCAATAACAATATATCTATCATCTATCTCATAGTTACAAAATCCCCACCATATCACATATAAGGCAATAACAATATATCTATCATCAATCTCAATGTGCTAAATTGACATTGGAGAAATCGCTAAATTGACATTGGAGAAATCAATAAATATGAAAAAAAAAGAATTTAACCTTTTCATCACCACCAATGCAAAGTTTATATTACTTACAAAGACCAGACAAGGATCTATAACTAATATCTATATAAACAATAATTCCTCAGTCGGTGAATTTACCATTTACATATGAATAATTCATATATATATAATTCATCTTTCAATCAATTTACGGTTTCCATTACTAACGCTGCTAATTCTGCACATGAACACCTAGATGGACACAACTCACAATGATAGATTTTATATCATATGTTAGGAATAAACATGCTAGAAAGATCAATATACTTAATTATAACATAGAAACAACACTACATAGATTTTTTGGAAAAATAATTAGGAGAAAAAACTAACCATGAAGCTTTGATTACTTTTTATTCAAATATGGCTAAGTTATTGGTTAAGTGAACATGGAACCTACTAACTTATAAAATATTACAATAAATCATTTTAGGTCTATTTTAAAACTTCATTCCATGAAATAATATGGGAAATACACCATGTGTCACCAAAACCATGTGACCAAAAACCAAAATTGTAAACTAAACTCATTTAATCTAGCACTTCATCAAATTTATCCACAACCATCTTAACAAAAAAAATCCTAATGTTAAAACATAAATAATTTATAATAATTTCCATTACCACCCATATATAAATATTGAATTAAAAATAACAACGGTTTATTCCCTAGAGAAAAAACAAAAAAACCAACTTTTTATACCATTTATAAAAAGTAAATTCCTTGTAATTTTGTATAAATTGTAAAAACTTAAGTAAACTTAAAAGTTAACTTGGAAAGCATACAAAATCTCCTTCAAATATAAATGAATTTATAAGTATCAATCACCTCTTTATAAATTATAGAACCTTAAGTAAACTAAAAGAAACAAAAGAGACGGTCTTTATAAAATGTTAACCTTAAGTAGATTTAAAAGAAACAAGAGAGACCATCTTTTCTCAATGACCATAGCATGAAAAAAATTCAATTATTAGTATAAAAATTGTATGTATATCAAATTCAGCAAATATATAAACAAAACCACAATGCATATCTACAAAATCCCTACCAAAATAACAATATATCTATAATCTATCCCACCAAAAGAACAATATATGTATCTCAATAATAAATATGCTGGAAAAAACAAAGCTTACAAAGTCCCCACCAGACACAGATATATAAACAATAACAATATATCTATCTCATAGTTACAAAATCCCCACCATAACAATAAATCTATCATCTTTACAAAATCCCCACCATACACAGATATATAGGCAATAACAATATATCTATCATCTATCTCATAGTTACAAAATCCCCACCATACACATATAAGACTATAACAATATTTCTATCATCAATCTGAGCGTGCTAACCACCAATGCAAAGTTTACATTACTTACAAAGACCAAACAAGGATCTATAATGAGCATCTATATACACAATAATTCCTCTTTCGGTGAATTTACCATTTACATTATTAGCACGCGGGACCATACATATGAATAATTCATATATATAATTCATCTTTCAATCAATTCACGGTTTCCATTACTAACGCTGCTAATTCTGCACATGAACACCTAGATGGCTGAGAGGTTTAAATCAAATTTTAGTTGTCCAACAAGAAAACAAATATGATATCATATGCAAGAATTTATCATGAGTAGATATCAAAATTATTAAACATTTACGGGCTATTCAAATTTCTTACTAGTCCAGTCCAGTCCACACCCTATGCTACAAAATTATTCAAAAGCAGTGTTTATTTATTAAAAGAGCCTATCTTTTATTTGTTATCATTCTCTTCGATTTGAAAGGCACCGACAGGGAAGGATTTCTTAATCCCAGCGATAGCGCTCTTGAAGCAAATCTTGGCACTTGCTGGGTCATCAATCGAGATCTCAGAGATGGTGATCCACACAAGAAGCTCCTTGCTCTTCACTCCAATCACCTTCTTCATCTTGTGTTGCTCAACATACCCACTGATCTCTGCATCATATTGTACCAATCTCCCAATTGCCTTGAACTCGTGCTCAACCTTCTTATTCCGCTTCATCCAAACAAACCCTGTCTCCCTCACGTACCCACATTCTTGAATATCATCAAGGAGTATCAGGCCATTGGGAAGACCCGCCTGTTCAAGCAATTCCATTGTTTTCTTCCTGCAATCTTCGCTTCCGTGGTAGACTTCGGCCCCGACTTTCTTATCATCACTGGCAGCCTTAGGAGCCATTCTTTCTTATGATCTATAACAGCTCTGCTATGGCCTAAACCGAGTAAGGAAATGGATAGAAATGCATGGGTGTAGAGAGCTTAAATAGTTGAAATGGATCAATGAGAGGCACTGAAACATCCCTATTGTCTCTCTCATATTGAAATAAAACGCAGATATTTATGAAAATAGGGGTAAATTTGGCTATTAAAGTCACCACTCGATTAAGCGTCAGCATAGAAAGCTCGTGACAAGGACGTTGGGATATACGATATGAAGTCGATGCAACAACCAATCCATAGTATTAAATTTGTAGTATCTCTCCACCAACCAAGAAAAAAGAAACAAACAAACCATTGTATTAAATTTGTAGTCTCTCTCCACGAACCAAGAAAAAGAGACTAGAGATCATACTTTAAATTTAAGATAAAGTTCTTAATAAGTACTGGGTTAAATAGCATGTGCCATTTAATTAATAATAATTAAATGTCTCCCCATAAAATATATTTATTGCTTTATAATTTTTATATCTAAATTATTTCTTATTTTATAATTATTTATTTTAAAAATATAGTTTATTTAACTACTCACGATGTTCAAAAATAAATTTAAAGTATTAGAATCATTATATCAACCATCTCGGATTATTTTTATATATGTTTTGATTAAATTTGTTCAAAATTTAATAGAAATTTGTTAGAATTTTAACTATAAACTTTAAATAATTAAAATACTCATCAATTTTCAAATGCCAAATCAATTTATATTTTCAAAAGCATAATTTATACCATGAAAGCTCACTAACCAAAAATTATTTCATCAAATTTTAGAAAAAATAATTAAAACTCAAAATAATTAAACACCTATTATAAATGTTTAAATATCTAATAACTTAATAGCCCTAACTATTCTAACTAAGTCTAGCTAAATAAAAAATTAAATATATAAATCAAATAATATAAAATCAAATTAAAAATATATTATTAAAAGTTAAATATGTAAATCAAATAATATAAAATCAAATTAGTTAATACATATTTTGTGGAAAATGAGATCCATACCAGTATATTCATTAATCTATGTCTAAATTAACTATATATGCATTATTTATGTAAATCCACTTCTTATCCACTCAATTTGGTTGATTTATAAGTAATTCGTTAATTCATAAATAATTAAAGAATAAAGATAAAGATAAAGGTATTTTTACATATTATCTTAAAAGTTACATGTTATTTCAATAAGTTAAAAAAATTAACTATGATATAAATTTATATTTTTAATTAAAAAATTAACTTTAATATATTTATACTTGTTACAATAAAAATGTATCCAATACGAAATTAGATATTTATAAATATACATTATACTAGTTCATGGGGTTTTTGATAGATGGATAATATATTGGACATTAAGAAAATAAAATCCAGCCAAACTTACAAAAATATATATTAAATATTTATAAATATACATTTTAATTAGATAGACATAAATAAAAAACATATCATAATGATATATATATATATATATATATATATATATATATATATATATATATATATATATATATAGAATGCACATAAATCCACATTTTTATTTTATCAAGTAAATGCAAATCAGGTGGTATTTATAGTATTTACTACATTGAGTGTCTATAAAATTTTATGGACTTTGGAAAAATGGAGAGTAATGATAAAATAAATTAAATATACACAAATCAAATGAATTTGAATTATGGGAGAAATAACCATAACATCTAATATTAGATTAGATGTTCATAAACCACATATTTCATTTTATAAAAATAGAAAATTTGATATAATAAATAAAGAAGATGTAAATTCATATTTATAAGAAGAAAGATCAATTCTAAATTAAATATTTATAAATAAATTTCTCACTTTAAAATAATAAAATATAAATAAAATAATATTTTTATCAATTGAGAAAATACTTGAATATTGAACCTCATAAATACACATTTCGTTTTAAAAATATGATAAATTATAATAAAATAAATTAAAGATATAAAAATTAAGTGATGTTTATCAGTCATACTAATAATAAAAATGCTTCAACATAAAATTCAGAAAAAAAAAAAAAAAAAAAACTATAATCATAACGAGATATCACAATTCACGATTTTAACTCAAAGTATAACGAGATATCACAATTCACGATTTATAAAAAGGGAAAATTAACTATAACTGAGTTGAATTTGCGTGACAAAGCGGGGCAATATGACTGCCGCTTATTACACGGTGATTCAATAACATTTATGCGACAACATATACCTTTCAACTACCGATGGGTGAGAAATGAGTACACAACATTAACATTATGATACCTTTTCGTGTACCAATTGTTGATATAAAAGGCTGGAAAATTTGTCGGCTCGAAGGTTGTTGATATGGAACGCTGGAAAAATTGTCGGTTCGAAGATTTTGTTAGACCGATTTTAATTTTGTATTTTAGTAGCATATTTTCATTTAATTTTAGATTTACTATATAAAAAGGGGATCGAACACTACAAAAAGGTTTGGAGAGTTTTTTTATTTGTTAATTTTTTATTTTATTATTACTTTTTTAAAGACTCGTGTTATATTTATCTTGAGTAATGATGGAGTCCCACGTAGTTTTTATATTGGATTAGAGAGTGCATTACACATGAGCTTTATATTGGGCTATAGAATGTGTTTGTCTTTATCTTGGGTTATATAATGTGTCACCCAACTCAATTAATATAATATTCGTGGCCTTAATCTAATGACCCTGCCATAGTTTAATTGTTTATGTTTAGGTATTTTTATTGAAATTTCTTGAAATCTTGTTGTTTATATTTAGGTTTTTTCATTGAAATTTTGTAAAAACTTATTTAGTGGAGTTTAAAAATCCCAAAGCACTTGATTCACTCATATTTCTTAATTTAAATTTGTGATTTTAACAAATTTCGATTATAAAAAAAAAAAAAAAATTCACAATATTAACTATAGTTATTTAAACATTTATTTAATTTGCAATACATAAATGTCGTTGCTCTATGATAAAAAAATAAAAAATCACAATATTAAGTTCTCGATGTTGCTCTCAGTTTTTCCAAAAAACGTGGTTTAGGGCTTGAAAACGGCTCCGGAAGTTCAGGACCCGAAAAACTGCTAATAATAGTAAGTTGTGTCGAAACTGAAAAGCTGAAAGAGATAATGGTGGGGCCCCAAGTGGAATAGGCGGGTGACCACCAATATCCACGTAGATCAAACAAAGATCATACACATCATGACACTGACATATGTAAAGGTTTTGGGTTTGATTATTGTTTTTCCATGTCACAGATGTTATATTCTAAATATATACATTAATCATATCCAACATAAAATTATAAGGTCATACATATTGCAATGTGATTATACCACCTAGTGACAGTATGCATCATTTATATGTTGATTGAAAAATTAAAGGTCATAGTTGCAGCACTTTGGTACATTTATGATTTATGATTTATTTGCCTGACAGTCCACGATGGTGGATTTCAAAGGATTAAGTAATAATTATCAATCAAAATACTTAATCTAAATTATCACATGAATGATTATGATTGGATCCGACTTAGTCTTACTCTGCTCGAGTGGATGGCAGTTGTCCTCCACTAGAATCTTCTGGAAATCGTTGTGGTCCGTCGATCCACCCTCCCCTACATCTAACGGTGAAGATTGATTAGGTAAACGTTCGGGTAACTACCATCCCTAATGCTAGTCTGGCATGCTCATTTTCTCTGCCTCACTACTCGGCTCTCGACTGCGTGAAGGCTTGTTCTACTAATATAGCTTTGGTGTAAACTGGGTACTCCACCCATCATATTAATGTTCTTCTAGCTCATATAGCAACGTAGTAATGGGTTCTTCCTTCAAGGAGTTGGTTAGAAATGAAACTTCTCTAAGAATGAAACTTCCCTAAGAGATATTAGTGTTTTGTCAATCCAATTTGGTGCAAGTATGATAGTTGGTTTCCTTTTTTTTGTCTTTAACTTTAATTTTTCTTCATTTATGTTTCTCAAAATCCTTCGACTAATCGTTCGTTTTTCTTTTTATTTTTTGTAGGAGACAAGCCTGCTACGCCCAGATTCTTCGAACTTTGGTTTCATTATACCTCCATCTCGTTTGGCAATCAAGATTCTTCGTCTCCTCTAGATTGATGAGGGTGTAAGCTTTAGGAAGGGTTTATCACACCAACGGACATTCTAGAGCATTATCAAAGTTTTTTCTTAGGTTTATTGTGGACTTGGGTCTCCTTCAGTGTTCCTTTGAGTGGCGCCACAACCCCTCCTACATATATTCATGTACATATAACTCGTTCTTCAACTATTCCTCTATTTGACATTATAGTGTTCATGCTTGAATTATCTGGTTTGGTTTTTGAGGGAAAACCCATTACTTGTACATGGTTTTCAATTTCTATTGTTAAAAGGCTAAGCTTTCCAGTCCTCTTGTGGAAATGGGTGTAGTTTTACTTCCAGGGTGTTGTAATTAATTTATTGGATTAAAACTTACCAGTTCTTCATTTCGGGTTTGGACCCTTGGAAACTGTGTTGTATAATTTCCATTCACTAATTTAGAAATTATTTAGGGTTTGCTAGAGCTATGCTGCTCGAACACTCATTATAAATTTTATATTATACATATAAAATTTATACACAGTATTTGCTAACTGTTACTTCCTTATTCCGAAGGATGGACATAAATGCAACTTGTTGATATGGATTTATAAGAATGATGGTTTTGTATTATTAGGTTTTGAATCTTCACTTTATGGTTTTACATTTTGTACAGTAAATATGAACCTATTACTCTAAGTCTTTGAGATTCAGTAGCGAGAGGACCAGACCCACGTTGGGTCTTTGCCATAACTCGGGTCTAAACCTCTATACATGTCTGAGTTCTCATGTTCTTCATGGTTTAACGTGCATACGCCAGTTCTTTTGTACCTTTTATTATCTTTTGTTATAATTTTGTTACTCTATGATTTATATAATTACTAGCTCACTGTGTGAATATTATTGTTCTAGAATATAGTCTCAACATATTTTTTTTTACAAGGGTTTTTTTTGCTAAGAAGCTAAATTGTCTGTTGTTCTTTTCTTTTGAATTTTCAGTTTAGAGAACTATAAAAGAAATCATATCTTTAGTATGAATTAGAAAGAGTAATAAATGAATCTTTCCACTATTCTCTTGTTCTCATCCATTTCCTTTTTCTTAGTTTTTTCTGTTACTGGTTTATCTTTCTAATAATAAAGAATAGTTTTCCAGTTCATTTCTCCAATTAATCAATAAATAGACAAATTCAACATTCTAGGAAATAGATAATTTTATACAGTTATTTATTCAATTTTAGTTAGATATTTAGATACTGATCTCAAATCTTTTAGCTTAATTGATGGCTCCTACCAACCTTTAGAGAGGCTATTACATCCTCTGCTCCCCCTGAGCTTCGTACCAGAGTTCTTCTAAGAGAATTTATCTACCAGAGTTAGGCCTCAGGACCTCTATCTAGCCTATACTTATTACAGGTTACAGAGCTCAACTGGCTCTAGAATAACTTTGGACAACTCTTCTTTCCAACACCTCTATGGTTAACCCTT
Organism: Pinus albicaulis; assembly: GCA_034641835.2. Taxonomy (NCBI): domain Eukaryota; kingdom Viridiplantae; phylum Streptophyta; class Pinopsida; order Pinales; family Pinaceae; genus Pinus; species Pinus albicaulis. The sequence goes on from CM076580.1 coordinate 1,236,112,099, forward strand.
TTTCCTTTTTCTTGAGAAGAACCCTTTCCCTCCCTAGAGATTTCTTTTTTATCCTTTTAGGGAAGGTAATTGTAAATTATTTTTTACTTTGGATCTTGAAATTCTTTTACCATTCAGTTTCTCAATGTAAATTTTATTCAAAAATAAAATTCAAATATTTCTTTTTAATAACAAATAATAATATTTGTTAATATCTCTTTCACTAATCAATTCAAATGTATTTTTAACTAATGTAAAAAGTATTTTAATCATCATGTAAAAAGAAAATGTGATGTTAAAAGGAAATTGATGTAAATTGGCTATGCAGAGATGAGTTGGTATGTTGAGCAATGCAAGACGAAAGAAATCCCTAGAAATCCCTTCCTCTGGTTGCTTTCAAAATTGAAGAGAATGATAACATGTAAAACATTAGTACTTTTAATAAATAAACACTTCTTTTAAGTAATTTTGTAGCATGGAGTGTAGACTGGACTAGTCTCTTTAATTTAAGAGATTTGAATAACTAGTAAATGTTTAATAATTTTGATATTTATTCAAGATAAATTCTTGTGAATTATATCATATTTGTTTTTTTGGTTTGAAAATTAAAATTTGATTTAAATCTCTAAGCCATCTATGTGTTGATATGCCGAATTAGCAGCTTTAGTATTGGAAACTGTAACTATAACATATCGACTAACCATATTATAAAAATGACAAAAGTAAAAGTAATAAATAAATTTTAAAAAAAAATATTTCTACTTATTGTCTACCTATGTGACTAATGATATTCTTGCCTAAGTATCATCATGGTTTTCTTAATCATTAAATCCCAAGTCAAACCATATTCACATCATTGTTATAACATTGTTTTAAGTACTATACACATAAGTTTTAATGTTATGGAGCTAAAATATATAGCTAAGCTCGCATTTGAACTTTGAGCCTAACTTATATGTATATAAGTTGTTATTTGACATTATAGCCGAAGCCATATGTCTTTGTTAACAATCATATATTACGCATTTAATCCAACAACATTATACCATGTCGTATTATTCAATTCGACAACATCATGGCATTCAATACAAATAAATCTTGGTGTACGAAGGTATTACAACATATTTATCCCAATCCTTTTACATCTGGCTTGCACTTGACCCATATTGGTTGGCATCTGGTGGTCTATCCACCATCAATCTAGAGCTAAATTGGACAGTGTAAGTTCATTAGGGTTGGCTAATGACTTTAGCCCCGTAACTGTTTTTCCATTGGCATTCTTTCGTTCGATGGTTCGGGAGGTCTGCTCTGCGGTTCCAGGGTTTTCTTTCTCTGGGCTTGAGTTCTATGGCCATTCTGCTCCAGCTGCAACATGACACTTTGGAGATTACTCAGCCATTCCGAATGACTGGTAAATTTCCTCCAACGCCGTTTGGCTCGAGTGGTTTTGACCTTACCTTCACTGTTTCTAAGTTTTAATATGTAGACAAATTTCATTTTTTCCATTCGTTTGTATCTGGTTATGAGTGTGAACACTATGCTTATATTTATTTGCAATATGTGTACGCTTATTTAATCGAAGGTATTCTCTAGCTCGGCTTGGGCTCACTTCAACCCGCTCAAATTCCTCAGGTAAATTCTTAATACGCTTGCATAATTTATTTTTTAACTAGAGTACATTATTACGGAAAAGAATTAGGGTTCGTCTCTATCTCCTCGTTATTAAACGCCTCTATTTCTTTTTTAGCAGGTATAGGTTTATTTTCTTCTGCAAAATACAGAGTTTTCTGACTGGAATACAAGCATTAGCCCCAGGACTCAGGGTTCTAATCAATTGCATGCTCGTGCTAATAGGTACCCATATCAATTTTCGAGTTCAAACCCTAGGTCTAAAATGCGACAGGGTTAAAGTTTGACAGCCTTGATATATTATCGTTTTCTTAGGGTTTCTAACTGCGGCCCTTGAGTCTTTACCTCTGGGCCAGTTACTACCTTATGCAGTTAATTTTCATTCTTGACTTTTTTAAAGATTTTGGCTCTTATAGCAAGAGGGTTTCACCTTTAATTCGGCCACAGGCCTCTTACTGTATAAGACAGATAATCTATTACATTTTTTTTAAAAGAACAATGCCTATGAGATTTTTCTTTGTATCGGTATATTGTTACATTTTACAAGTTTTCCAGGGTTTTACACCTGCGCCATTGACTTATGTATACATCTCTTCTGCTGAATAGAATCATGGTATTTACATGGGGTTTCTATCTTTATTACATGTATACAATTTCAATAATGAATTCTTTTCTTCTGGGAGTATCGTAAAGTTATCTGTAGATTTCTTTCATTTCAGAAAATGATATCATTTGAGTTTTTTGTTGTCATTTCTTATTGTTTAGATTTCTACATTTAGTACTTATGTTATTTCACTTACCTGCATGCGCTTATGCTTATCACCAATAATGTACATGGTTTATGGTTTTCTTTGCATGTTTCTTCCAGGGTATTTAGCTTCTATCCTTGATATAATAAGAAATTTTATCTTATTTCTTTCTGTGGAAGATTTTACATTACCCTGTAGGTTGTTTTCTATATTGTTTTTATCCAGAGCATATTCTCTGTTATCTATCATAACTCTTTTAACTAGTATGTTAACTTCTTCTCGATATTTCAAGGTGTACTAGGAATAACATTCCTTGTAAGTGACCCAGACCACTCTTAGTCCGTGTATTATCATAGGTACGAAGGACGACCGACCCAAAATCTAGTCACAGAATATCGGTTAACAGTCCTTCACTAGACATAGTTTATTCCATTCAAACAAGAAAGAAAACTAATAATTCGCAAAGAGAGAATTTAAAATAAAATGTTTTATTTTACCTAGTACTCAACAGTCCTTTCTCAAACTTTCTTTCCTATCTGTATAGTCTCCTAATGTAAATTTTAAACATATAGCAAACATTCAACATATTATATTTCCAATTTGCTCATTTATAATTTAAAAGTAACCAATAAAGTCTACTAACAGAAAAGAACAAAACAAAATTCCACTCATCTGTACACAATTATTACTGATAAATGATGGCCTCCCTTCCGTGAGTGAGGCGATTGCATCCTCTAACTCTCCCCCGTGCTCCAAGTCCGAGTCTTCATTGAATACAAAAAGCTGGAAGAGAATCTCAGGACAGTTCGATCCAATTCTCCAATTCCAATGGAAACAATCTCCTCTATAAGTAATTCCCTTCAGGGATCACTCCTCAAGATAACAATTGTTTCCTTAGTTTTCCAACAGAACCCCCAAAACTCCCTGAAATCTCTTATTTATTCCAGAGTTTCTTTGGATAACTGTTGAACTATTTTTTGGTTCAACTAACTCCAGATATTGAATTTACTTTTACCATAAGTCTTTACTTATGAAACTAATTTCACAAGTAAATACCAAAATTAATTTCTGCTAAAATATTACATTTGTAACAAATAACAATAATGTTTAACAACTCTTAACAAGAGCCTAACAATTAGTCAATAATTAAGGCAGTGGTTACAACTTTCCCCCTCTAAAAGAGAACATTGTCCCAAGTGTTCTTACTCCATATCAGCAAAAAGTTTAGGATATGCTTCCCGCACAAAAATTTCTTCCTCCTAGGTGGCCTCTTCCGAGCCAAAGTGATTCCACTGCAATTTAACCTGGGTGATGGCTCATTTTCAAAGCATGATGTCCCTCCAGTTGATTATACTGTGAGGCTCGACTAGAAATTCTCTGTCCAGTTCTACCTGCACACAATAGACTTTGTATTAGTTTAGATAAGTCTTTAACATATAATATTTTTAAATATTTTTCTTACCCACTACCTGAATGTTGTGCCAATGGATTATATGTCTTGAATCATGAATACATCACTTTGATAATGATACATGGAAAACATTATGTACTCGGATATGGCTGGGAAGGGCCAACTGATACACCACCGGTCCTACCCTTTCCAGTATTTGGAAAGGACCACAAAACGTGGGAGCTAGCTTTGCACAAGATGCCCATCTTAACGTGCTCTTCTTTGGCTTAATTCTCACATACACGTGATCCCCCACTTCATATTCACGATATGATCTCTTTTTATCTGCGTACACTTTTTTCCTGTCTTGAGCTGCTTTTAAATTCTGTCTGATTTTCTTCACTTCTAACTCCATTCCGCTAGCATGTCTGGTCCTAGCATGAGCTTGGTCTCGAGACTACTCCAATTGATAGGAGTTCTGCACTGTTTCCCATATAGGGCTTCAAAAGGACTCAATTTTAACGATTCTTGATAACCGTTATTATATGCGAATTCTACTAAGTGTAGATATTCTTCCCACTTAGTCGGTTGCTGCATAACATACATTCTCAACCTGTCTTCGAGCACTTGATTTACTCGTTTTGTTTTCCCATCCTTTTGTGGATGGTACGCAGTACTGAAATTAATTTGAGTCCCTAAACCCGTAAATAGTTCTTTCCAAAAATCTGATGTAAATTTTACATCGCTATATTAAATCACAGTCTTAGGAATGCCATGCAGTCTAAAAATCTCTCGCATAAAAAATATGCTGTCTTTACTGTCTTATATGTGGACTGGACTGGTATGAAGTGTGCCAATTTACTCAATCGGTCTACTACTACCATTATTGAGTCATTACCTCGTTTTGATCTTGGTAGTCGAGTGATGAAATCTAACGAAATCACTTCCCATTTCCATTCAGGAATTGGTATAGGTTGCATTAACCCAGCCGGATGCCGGTGTTCCACTTTCACCTCCTGGCACTTTAAACACTTGTTTATATAGGTTGCTATATATTTTCTCATACCCAGCCAACAGTAGTCCTTTCTTATTGCTGTCAACATCTTTTGGTATCCAGGATGCACTTCATAATTGCTTCTATGATATTCATCCAATATTAGAGTCTTCAACTCCATTCTATTTTGGATGACTATTATTTTCTTGAAAACCAGCAATCCATCCTGGTTGATTTCATAATCTCCCAACTTTCCTTCTTCTTTAGATTCCTATGCTTGCTGCCACAAAAATTCATATTCGGGATATTTTCCTGCCTCTTTTCTGATTTGATCTAGGAATCTGCATTCAACTTCGTTAACATATAATTCATAGATGTTATGCAACTTTCTGCTCAATGCATCCGCAACCCTATTTTCCTTTCCTTTTACATGCTGCATGTCAATGTCAAACTCACTCAAGAAGGCATTCCACCTTGCTTTTCGGGAGTTTAAAATAGCTTGTTTGAAATAGCTGGTTAAACTGCTATGATCTATCTTCAACACATCTTTTCCCAAGTAAGTAGTGTCTCCACACCCGGAGGGCGTGCACAAATGCAGCCAGCTCTAAATCATAAGCTGAGTATCGCTGCTCGTAATCTTTTAACTTATGAGATTCATATGCAATTACCTTTCCTTCTTGTGATAAAATTGCCCCAACACCCTCCTTACATGCATCTGTGCAAAATTCGAATTCCTTATTTGGGTCAGCTACACTTAACACTAGTGCTGATGTTAATAATTGTTTCAGCTTTTCAAAGTTGTCCTGACATTATTTTGTCCATTTAAATATTTTTCCCTTCCTTTGCAGAGAGGTAATAGGGAAGGAAATCTTTGAAAATCCTTTAATAAATTGCCGGTAATAACCAGCAAGTCCCATAAATGATCTTATATCTGCCACATTTTGTGGCACTTTCCATTCCATGATAGTTCTGATTTTCTCCAGGTCCACTACTATACCTTCCGCAGATATCACATGTCCCAGATGTTGTATTTCTTCCTTGAAGAAATCACATTTGCTAAATTTCACATATAATTGATGCTTTCTTAACATCTCTAGTACCATTCGCAAATGCTCCTTGTGTTCTTCCGCATTCTTAGAATAGACCAGAATGTCGTCAATGAAAATTAGCACAAAGTTATCTAAATATGGGTGAAAGATACTATGCATCAGTCTCATAAAAGTGGCTGGTGCATTAGTCAGCCCAAAAAGTAGCACCACGAATTCCTTGTGACCATATCTTGTGCGAAAAGCAGTTTTGTGTATATCTTCATCTTTGATCCGGATTTGATGATAACCAGATCTCAAATAATTTTTTGAAAATACAGTAGCTCCTCTTACCTGGTCAAACAGATCATCAATTTGTGGTAGGGGATATTTGTTCTTGACGGTTAATTTGTTTAACTGACAGTAATCCATGCACATACTCATGGTTCCATCCTTATTTTTAATGGAAAATACAGGTGCTCCCTAGGAAGATACACTTGGTCGTATATATCCCTTGTCTAATAATTCTTGAAGCTGCATTTTTAACTCAGTTAATTCTGGCACACTCATTCGATAGGGTGCTATTGAAATTGGTGATGCTCCTGGCAGCAATTCAATTGTAAAGTCTATATCCCTTCTAGGTGGAAATCCTGGTATTTCTTCTGGAAATACATCCTTGAATTCCTGCACTATAGGTATATTTTCCAGCATAGGAGCTTTTTCTTTAGAATCAGAAAAACCCACTTGTATACCATACAATTGACATCCCTTCCTCTATTCCATTGCCATTTGGGGAAGAGCATGTTGGAAACCGTGTCTAGGTTTTCTTTATTCGCTTGAATTTCATTCATGAACATCCCACGGTTGTAATGGTTTGTTCTTCTCTTGCATCCCAATAAGGTTAATGCTTTTCCAGCAAATCATACCAAGTAGAACATCCTGCAAGATCCCAAAGGAAAAATATTCCGTGTGATTAGTTGCTATCCATTGATTTGTATTTTTTAATTTGGTATTTTGGGCGCTAACTTATTTTGAGCTCCGATGGCCAAAATAGACCCAATATGGTTTCCTACGTTTTCTTGAATTTGCCATTTGCATCTCTAAATTTAGGACTTATATAAACAAACATCACGGATCTACCATGGCTTAATTTGAGATAACGATTTACCTTCTGATTGTCAATCCTTGGGTTGGTAATCAGCTTGTCGATCTCAGATTTTCCTCACATGAAGGTTACAAATTCTATGCGTTCCTTCATATGAGTGGGTAAAATTCTCAGGAACCTTTGTACTTTAGCTTTCTCATCCCTTAAGTAAGGTACGTAATGTAGTAATGAAGTAAACTTAGTGATAAACTCATCCATAGTCAGTTGTCCGAGTTTCAAATCGTGGAATTCTCGAGATTTTTCATCATAAAAGCGCTTTGTCAGATACTTATCTTTAAAATATTGTTGAAACCTATCCCACGTTACATCTTGATCTTCTATTCCGCGAACGTTTTTCACTTCTTCCCACCACAAGGTGGCTTTCTCTCTGAACTGGTAAATAGCTAACTGGGCCTTAAGTTTACTGTTATAATCGTATACTTGAAAATACTTGTTCATATTAATCAGCCACGCCTCAGCTACGTCTTCTTCCACTCCATCAAATGTGGGTGGCTTTATCTTTCTAAATTCACCGTGCAGCTCTATTTTCTGCTTTTTACTTTCCTTATGTTCTGTCTCATTATCAAATTCGGCTTCATTAAAATTTTTATTTTGATTACTTCGCTGAGACGAACTTCTTTCTTTTCGGCCTGTATCATGATCTCTCGTTTGCTGTTCATTTCCTTCCTGAGATTCTCTATCAGCACTAGGCTTCTCGATTCTTTGGTTTTGTTTATCTGAGAGACCCTTCAAAATTCTCTCCTACTCCTGCATCAACCTTGCATTATCATTTTGTACTCTTTCCATTTCTTCTTGCAGCTTTTGCACCGTTGTTAAAAATATGCTGGTTTGATGCTGTTTCTCTTCTAATAGCCTGCTAGCCTGTTGATGATGTTCTACCCTCAACTGAACCCACATTTTGGGATTCCTTTCCTGTTGGGGTTGGGTCTCCTCAGCATTTCGAGGTGGCTGCTGTAAGGGTGTCCTTCTCATTTGTCCTGTTAATATTTACATCTGAGTGCATTAGTAACACACAGTTTAACGTTAGTTGACCCATAGGGTCCCAGCGTTGTAACACTGCTTTGATACCACTTGTAACATATCGACTAACCATATTATAAAAATGAAAAAATTAAAAGTAATAAATAAAATATATATATATTTATATATATATATATATATATATATATATATATATATATATATATATATTTTTACTTACTATCTACCTATGTGACTAATGATATTCTTTCCTAAGTATCATCATAGTTTTCTTAATCATTAAATCCCAAGTCAGACCATATTCACATCATTGTTATAACATTGTTTTAAGTACTATACACATATGTTTTAATGTTATGGAGCTATAATATATAGCTGAGCTCGCATTTGAACTTTGGGCCTAACTTATATGTATATAAGTTTTTATTTGACATTATAGCCGAAGCCATATGTCTTTGTTAACAATCATATATCACGCATTTAATCCAACAACATTATACCATGTTGTATTATTCAATTCGAAAACATCATGGCATTCAATAAAAATAAATCTTGGTGTACAAAGGTATTACAACATATTTATATCAATCCTTCTACAGCTGGCTTGCACTTGACTCATACTGGTTGGCATCTGGCAGTCTATCCACTGTCGATCTAGAGCTAAATTGGACAGTGTAAGTTCATTAGGGTTGGCTAATGACTTTAGCCCCGTAACTATTTTTCCATTGGCATTCTTTCGTTTGATGGTCCTGGAGGTCTGCTCTGTGGTTCTAGGGTTTTCTTCCTCCGGGCTTGAGTTCTATGGCCATTCTGCTCCAGTTGCAGCACGACGCTTTGGAGATTACTCAGCCATTCCGAATGACTGGTAAATTTCCTCCAACGCCGCTTGGCTCGAGTGGTTTTGACCTTACCTGCATTGTTTCTAAGTTTTAATATGTAGACAAATTTCATGTTTCCCATTCGTTTTCATCTTGTTATGAGTGTGAACACTATGCTTATATATTTTTGCAATATGTGTATGCTTATTGAATCGAAGGTATTCTCCAGCCCGGCTTGGGCTCACCTCAAACCGCTCAAATTCCTCAGGTAAATTCTTAATATGCTTGCATAATTTATTTTTTAACTAGAGTACATTATTACAGCAAAAAATCAGGGTTCATCTCTGTCTCCTCGTTACTAAACGCCTCTGTTTCTTGTTTAGCAGGTATAGGTTTATTTGCTTCTGCAAACTACAAAGTTTTCTGACTGGAATACAAGCATTAGCCCCAGGACTTAGCGTTCTAATCAATTTGATGCTCGCGCTAACAAGTACCCATATCAATTTTCAGGTTCAAACCCTAGGTTTGAAATGTGACAGGGTTAAAGTTTGACAGCCTTGATATATTATCGTTTTCTTAGGGTTTCTAAATGCAGCCCTTGAGTCTTTACCTCTGGGCCAGTTACTACCCTCTACAGTTAATTTTCATTCTTGAATTTTTTAAATATTATAGCTCTCAGAGCAAGAGGGTTTCACCTTTAATTCGGCCACGGGCCTCTTACTGTATAAGACAGATAATCTATTACATTTTTTTTAAAGAACAGTGCCCATGATATTTTTCTTTATATCGGTGTATTGTTATAGTTTACAAGTTAGTCAAGGGTTTTACACCCGTGCCATTGACTTATGTATACATCTCTTTTGCTTAATAGAATCATGGTATTTACATGGGGTTTCTATCTATATTACATGTATACAATTTCGATAGTGAATGCTTTTCTTCTGGGAGTATTCATGAAGTTATCTATAGATTTCTTTCAACACAGAAAACGATATCATTCGAGTTTTCTGTTTTCATTTCTTATTGTTTAGATTTCTACATTCAGTACTTACGTTATTTCACTTCCCTGCATGTGCTTATGCTTATCACCGATAATGTACATGGTTTATGGTTTTCTTTGCATGTTTCTTCCAGGGTGTTTAGCTTCTATCCTTGACATAATAAGAAATGTTATCATATTTATTTCTGTGGAAGAGTTTACATTACCCTGTAGGTTGTTTTCTATATTGTTTTTTTCCAGAGCGTATTCTTTGTTATCTATCATAATTCTTTTAACTGGTATGTTAACTTCTTCTCGATATTTCAAGGTGTACTAGGAATAACAGTCCTTGTAAGTGACTCGGACCACTATTAGTCCATTTATTATCATAGGTATGAAGGACGATCGACCCAGAATCTGGTCATAGAATCTCGGTTAACAGTCCTTTGCTATACATAGTTTATTCCATTCAAACAAGAAAGAAAACTAATAATTTGCACAGAGAGAATTTAAAATAAAATGTTTTATTTTACCTACTCAACAGTCCTTTCTCATACTTTCTTTCCTATCTGTGTAGTCTCCTAATGTAAATTTTAAACACATAGCAAACATTCAACATATTTTATTTCCATTTTTCTCATTTATAATTTAAAAGTAACTAGTAAAGTCTACTAATAGAAAAGAAAAAAATAGAACTCCACTCATATGTACACAATACTGATAAATGATTGCCTCCCTTCTGTGAGTGAGGCGATTACGTCCTCTAAATCTCCCCCGTGCTCCAAGTCCGAGTCTTCGTTGAATACAGAAAACTGGAAGAGAATCTCGGGACAGTCCGGTCCAATTCTCCAATTCCAGTGGAAACAATCTCCTCTGTAAGTTATTCCCTTCAGGGATCACTCCTCAGAATAACTATTGTTTCCTCATTTTTCCAACAAAACCCCCAAAACTCCCTGAAATCTCTTATTTATTCCACAGTTTCTTTGGATAACTGTTGAATTGTTTTTCTGTTCAACTAACTCCAGATCTTGAATTTACTTTTACCATCAGTCTTTACTTATGAAGCTAATTTCACAAGTAATATTTTATCCAAATACCAAAATTAATTTCTATTCAAAATATTATGTTTGTGACAAATCACAATAATGTTTAACAACTCTTAACTACAGCCTAACAATTAGTCAATAATTAAGGCAGTGGTTATAGTAACTTGATTGAGAGATGAATTAGAGTGTACACATAAGAAATATGATTATTGTTAATCATATGTATGATTTTGAAGGTTTTTTTAGTTTCTGGTCAATATTATAATGATTTCTCATTAAAATAACAACATTTTTAGTATAAAGGAGAAGAGTTATATGTGTATCATGAAATGTGGGGCCAACACAACTTGTATCATTCCAAAAAAAAATTATGAATATATATGAAAAAATAGGCAATAAAAAACACCCTTGCCAGAAGAATATCAATATGCAATTTTTTTTGTTGCATAAAAACGCTCATAATTTATTTAAATTAAAAAATGAAATATTTTTTTGTTTTGAGAAAAATACTAATAATTTATTTAAATTAAAAAATAAAATTACATTGTCACTGTGAAATTTTTTGTGATTAAAGAAATATATTACAATAGATTAATTATTTATGAATTTTAAGAATTCTTCTATTTTTTAAAATTCTTCTATTTTTCTTTCACTTCCTAAAATATATTAAAACAATGCAAAGAGCAAAACAATAAATGGACCAATACAAATTAACTATATAATATCAAAAAAAAATCAACAAAACCACCACCAAAATTTCTCATATTGTTTATAATAATTATATATTTTTAATTATAAATAAAAATAAAAAATAAATATTAATATTCTTCTTGAAATTTAAAATTATTTGTTGCAGAAAAATACTAATAATTTATTTAAATTAAAGAATAATATTATATTTCTTTTATGTGATTATAGAAATATGTTGCCATAATAATTTATTAAATTAAAGAATAATGTTATATTATTTTTAAGTGATTATAGAAATTTGTTGCTATAGGTTAATTATTTATGATTTTTGAGAATTTTCTATTTTTCTTCCATTGCCTAAAATATATTAAAACAATGCAAAAAGCAAAGACAATAAATAAGATCAAATAAAAATTAACTATTTAATACCATAAAACCAATCAACGAAACAACCACCAATATTTCCCAAATTAATATGATTTATAATAATTATATTCTTTTAACTATAAATATAAATAAAAAATAAATATTAATATTATTTTTGAAATTTAAAATTATAAAAACAAAATAATTATAATAATAACATTAACTATACCACATGAATCTAATGATAATAATAATATAACTTTGCGTACTATTTCAATCTTCATAATTAAAATGGAAGAAGATAATAAACACATTCATCATCATTGTTTCTTTATGAAGAAAAGACCTCTGTGTAACTCCAATTCTCTTTTCAAAAGAATATTCATTTCTAAAATTGGGGAAAAACAATTATTGATACAAGTTAGATTTAACACAAAAGCCAATGTTTCCATTTATTGAAATGATGGAAAAATTGGTTAACAATTATTAAAATAATAAATAATAATAATGTTAATTTTTTTTTTTTATTAATTTTAATATTCTTTTCTCAAGCCAAGATTTTATATTAAACTCATTTGACTGAGTCAAGTTTATCTAACAATATTCTTTTAAAATCTTTTTAGATAAACAAATCTAACAATACTCAGTCTTCACTTTACTAGAGATATGCATGAGTGATAAGGTCATATAGTTATATGCCCACTTACATGTAGTTAAAAAACAATCATTTCCAAAGTAAAAAAAAAAAAAAAATCTTAATCTTTTAACATATGTTACTTCTGAAAGAAATGTATAGCACCAATGGACCCATGGACCCTTCTACACCTATTCATTACACTTCACCATATTTATCTTAATGATAGTCTAATAGCTCATAAGAGGGATATGATACCACATGTTAGGAATAAACGTCCAAGAAAGATAAATATAATTATTTACAACATAATAACAACTCTACAAAAATTTCCTAAAACATCGTTAATTCATTCCAACTATTTTCATGATAGTCTCATGCACCGACTCACAATAATGACTCTAATACAACATGTTACAAGTAAACATGAAATAAAGATAAATATAATTAATTATAATATAGAAACATTGCTACACAAATTTCTTATAATAAACCAAAGGATCCATCCCCACTCATTTCATTTTACCTAATCTGTTGGAATATGTAATTCCTACTTGTATTTACTTGTGACTCTCTATGTATAGAGTATGTTCCTATTCCATAGGTTAGCTAAAACTAAGTTCCTAGTTTGATGTGAGGTTGAGATATTCTCTCAACCAACTTATTGTGCATCCAAGATAGCTTCCCTATCTTGAGACTATACCTCATGTATATATGTAACTTTATTTGATTATAATGAAATATAGTGTGTATCTTCCATTTCATCTTGGTATCAGAGCCTGTAAGGGCCTTTGGCCCTTCATGGGAATAGGAATATAAATCACTGTATTTGTATTATTTTAAGTTTTTCTTAAGTTTGTCCAGTCGAGTTGAATGCCGCAGAAACTCCACTGTGATGTGATTGTGGTGGTGCCTTGTGTCTGGAGTTGTCATGAAGTGGGTACTGCGAGGTATGAGTTCCAAGAAGGTGAGGTCGATGTAGGCCTTCGATTGAGGTGTTGTGTCGAGAATCGGACGATGTCGTCCATGTAATGAGACATTGAACTTGGTGTAAGAAAGGCGAGAGAAGAGAAAACGAGATGTCTTAGATTGTCGGAAGAAACTGTTGTGTGATTCATAGATTTGTGTGGATCTGTTGGATCGATCGTTGCATGGATTGATTGCTAGAGAGAATCAATTACTATGTGGTCATGGATTGTTGGATTGTGTTGCAGATCCAAAAGCAAATACGGCAGCAGTACTGTTAGAAGTTGGTCTTGCAAAACTACATCCATTATTCAGTACTGAAAAGACGGTTGATGGTCATCTTCTAATTCAGGCTGAAGAAAATACACGAAAGAAACATCGGAAGGTCTAGGAAAATTATGTTCAAGGCAAAGGGCCTGCTAACGGATCTGATTCTCAATCAACTATGAAAAAGGAGGTTTTGAAGGCTGCTATTATGGAAGTTCTTGGCAGTGAAAAATTTTGTGTTCAAATTTCTAGTGATCGCTGCGTTTTTCTAGTTTTCTGGATCTTGTTTAAAAATGTGATGTCTCTGCATCGAACCAAGGCCTCCATCCATTAGTTCTCTGAGGTGGACCACGATGAGATTCCAGAGACTTGAACCCTGGCTAACCTCAACCTCCCGCACGCCTGTCGTGACGTCATCGACTTGAACGGAGGCACTGTTGAGCACGAGATCGAGAAGACAATCCTCCAGGTCGCGCATTCAATTCTCGTCGGCAACGATTTCGGATATAACATCCCCACCCACAGTAAGCATTATCAGGGAAGGTGGAGATATTGGTTTAATATTTTTTTTGCAATTTGTGTTTTCTCATGACCCTTGGAACGTACTGTTTCTTTAGATTCAAAGGCCAATATTAAGTGCGTCAATGTTGATGCAAACTCCGAGTTTCAAATTTCTCTACAATTTCTCAATACCATACTACAATTTCTCTGAGTTTCAATTTCTCTGTGTATGGCCTTTTCTTGAAAATACCATTATGATTGTCGAACCTTGTTATGGCATTAAATCCCACTTCATCCTAGAAGTTACAAATTATATTTACAACATGATGGGAATTAAAATTCGGGATAATTCCATAAGAATAAGTTTGAAGGAAATCATGCTAACTATATTGGATGTAGCGAGGAGTTTCTCTCTTGTAGATCTTTGCATGCATCATTTTCTGCATTGCTATGTTTAGCAGCATTTGATGAAGCCGTGGTAGGATCGTGGCTCGGAATGGAGAAGAGGTCATGGATCAAAGTGTGCTGACGTGGGTGGATATGCCATCGTTGGTGCAGCCAACGGCATTGGAGAGACAACAACTCACCTCTTGTAGCGCACAGTGCCCGACACCTGAGAACATATGTGTGAAACGTAGATAATCTGGTAATGGATTGATTGAATCTCAATATTTTGTAATATAGAGGACTTCTGGAGTTGTTGGGAATGTTGTATGATCATGTTTTCTGGAGTAGCTTATATGTTCAGCCTTTAAGTTGGAAATCATTCAGGCGAGGTGAGACTCGGTTCACGTGGGGAGTAGTGCCTCCTACTTTCGGTTTGAAGGTATGCTGAATCTGCTCATTAGTTGCGGGCATTTTTTAATTATAAGAAAGTCTAGGATGGTTTTGTAGTGGTCATTATATGTACCTGGTAACTCCAAGAGTTTGATTATGTAAACCTTGTAAAGGCATGTGTATCCCTATAAAAGTTCATGGTAATCTCAAAACCACTTTGTGATTTCAGGTTCGTGGTTAGCCAGAAACCATTTTACAGTGTCGGTTTGTGGTCACCCAGAAACCATGTATAACAGTGAAGTGGACTGGAAACAGGCCTGTACCAGTGTTTTCCCACTGATGAAGAGATCCAATGCAAGGTCACCGATGAAGAGATCCGGTGCGAGGTCGTCGATGAAGAAATTTAGTGCAAGGTTGCTGATGAAGAAATCCGGTGAAGGGTCGTCGATGAAGGGATCCAGTAAAAGTTTGTCAAAGAGATATAAGACAAATATACTGCCGATGAGAGTTCACCGATGAAGGAAGAGCATGGTTATGGGTCATCCGATAAAACCCATGTTGGAGGGGGATCTGTAGAGACAGGTACATGTATGCAGTGATAATGGTTGACAGAACCATGTATGTGAAGGACATCCTACTAGACCAGTGGTTATAGTGGTTGGTACCCATGCATTCTGGTGGATGGTTGCTCCTTTATATGGACGTCGACATATCATTTTTCTTATGTTTAACCACAACTATACTTTGCAGACTAGCATGCCAAAGTAAAAAATGAAGATGCCAAAGACTCAAAGTTCAAAGCCAAAGTAGTGGTGTGTTCTAGCATATGACTGATGTAGTCAAAGTTTGTTTATGTTTGTAGAACAGACTCATGACCATGGTAGAGTATGAGTCACAGTTTGTAATTAGAGCAAATCTACATGTCATTTATTGTTTGTATGTGTTGTAAGACCTAGAGAGGCATGCATACCCCTTTGTTATATGTTCCCTCTGTCAGAGAGTTTTAACACCTTGGAAGAGTGTGTCATGAGGGATGGATACACTTGGGTGGGCCGTATTGGTTTTAGACTCCATGAGGTGAAATATTTTATATAGGGGGAGTTCATCGAGAGGTTGGATGAACCATGTATGTGAAGGAATTCCTAGTAGACTGGCGGTTGTAGCGGTTGAGAACCCATGCATTTCGATAGATGGTTGTTCCTTTATATGGACTTAAACAATAGAATGAACAAGATACAAAGTGTAATTACCAAACATGACCAATTGTAGATTTTGCAGATGGATATTGAGACAAGTATTCATTAAGGGGAAGTGTTGGAATATGTAATTCCTACTTGTCTTCAGTTGTGACTCTCTATGTAGAGAGTCTATTCCTATTCCATAGGTTAGCTAAAACTAAGTTCCTAGTTTGGTGTGAGGTTGAGATATTCTCTCAACCAACTTATTGTGCGTCCAAGATAGCTTCCCTATCTTGAGACTATACCTCATGTATATATGTAACTTTATTTGATTATAATGAAATATAGTGTGTATCTTCCATTTCATCTATCATCCTCATGATATTATCATGCAATAGCTCACAATTACAACTCTAATACAACATGTTAGGAATAAACATGCAAGAAAGATAAAAATAATTAATTATAACAAGCAACAACAATACACAAATTTATTGGAAAAATCCAATGGATCCATCCAAACTCGATTCATTTCACTTAACTATTTTAATAATTGTCTCACATACAACTCACAATGATGGATTTGATACCACATGTTAGGAATAATCATACTAGAAAGATAAATATAATTAATTATAACATAGCAACAACACTACACAAATTTCTTGGAAAAAAAATTATGAGAAAAAACTAGCCATGAAGCTTTGATTACCCTTTATTCAAATATGGGTAAGTTATTGGTGAAGTGAGCATGGAACCTACTAAATTCTAAAATACTACAATAATTCATTTTAAGTCTATTTTAAAGCCTCATTAAATTAAATAATATGCAAAATACACCGTGTGTCACCAAAACCATGTGACCAAAAACCATAATTGTAAACTAAACTCATTTAATCTAGCATTTCATCAAATTTATCCATAGTCATATTAACAAAAAAAAAATCCTAATGTTAAAGCACAATAATTTAGTTGTTGTTTATTCCCACAGCAGCAGCAACAACAAAAACGATTTTTTATAACATCTATAAAAAATAAAAAATAAAAATTCCATCTAATAATACATTTGTATAAATATAACAAAAAATACTTTTTATACCATCTATAAAAAAAACAAATTCCATCTAATAATACTTTTGTATAAATTGTAAAGACTTAAATAAATTTAAAAGATAACTTGAAAACATACAAAAATTTCTATCGAATATAAATGAATCTATAAATATTAATCACCTCTTTCGAACCTTAAATAAACTAAAAATCTATAAGTATTAATCACCTCTTTAGAACCTTAAATAAACTAAAAGAAACAAAAGAGACGATCTTTACAAAATGTTAAACCTTAAGTAGACTTAAAAGAAACAAGAAAGGCCATCTTTTCTCAAGGATCATAACATGAAAAAAGTTAAATTATTAGGAAAAAAATTGTATGTATAGCAAGTTCAGCTACCATAATGCATAGCTACAAAATCCCCACCAAAATAACAATATATCTGTAATCTATCTCACCAAAAATACAATATATCCATTTCAATAATAAATATGCAAAAGTGACACTAGAAAAAACAAAGCTACACTACATAGTTACAAAATCCTCACCATACACATAAATATAGACAATAACAATATATCTATCATCTATTTGATAGTTACAAAATTGCCACCATACACATACATAAGGCAATAACAATGTATCTATCATCTATGTGCCAAATTGACATTGGAGAAATCAATAAATATGAAAAAAAAAAAAATTAACCTTTTCATCACCACCCACCAATGCAAAGTTTACATTACTTACAAAGACCAGACGAGGATCTATAGTGAGTATCTATCTACACAACGATCCCTCCTCTTTCGGTGAATTTACCATTTACATTATTAACACGCAAGACTATACATATGAATTATTCATATATATAAATCATCTTTCAATCCATTTATGGTTTCCATTACTAACGCTGCTAATTCTGCATATGAACAGATAGAACAAATAGATGGCTGGGAGATTTAAATCAAATTTTACTTGTCGAACAAAGAAAACAAATCTGATATCATAAGCAATTTCATGAGTAGATATCAAAATTATTAAACATTTACGGGCTATTCCAATCTCTTACAAGTCCAGTCTACACCCTATTCTACAAAATTATTTAAAAACAGTGTTTATTTATTAAAAGAACCTATCTTCTATTTGTTATCATTCTCCTCGACTTCAAAGGCACTGGCAGGGAAGGATTTCTTAATCCCAGCGATAGCGCTCTTGAAGCAAATCTTGGCACTTGCTGGGTCATCAATGGAGATCTCAGAGATGGTGATCCACACAACAAGCTCCTTGCTCTTCACTCCAATCACCTTCTTCATCTTGTGTTGCTCAACATACCCACTGATCTCTGCATCATATTGTACCAATCTCCCAATTGCCTTGAACTCGTGCTCAACCTTCTTATTCCGCTTCATCCAAACAAACCCTGTCTCCCTCACGTACCCACATTCTTGAATATCATCAAGGAGTATCAGGCCATTGGGAAGACCCGCCTGTTCAAGCAATTCCATTGTTTTCTTCCTGCAATCTTCGCTTCCGTGGTAGACTTCGGCCCCGACTTTCTTATCATCACTGGCAGCCTTAGGAGCCATTCTTTCTTATGATCTATAACAGCTCTGCTATGGCCTAAACCGAGTAAGGAAATGGATAGAAATGCATGGGTGTAGAGAGCTTAAATAGTTGAAATGGATCAATGAGAGGCACTGAAACATCCCTATTGTCTCACTCATATTGAAATAAAACGCAGATATTTATGAAAATAGGGGTAAATTTGGCTATTAAAGTCACCGCTCGATTAAGGGTCAACATAGAAAGCTCGTGACAAGGAGTTTGGGATACACGATATGAAGTCGAAGCAACAACCAAACAATTGTATTAAATTTGTAGTGTCACTCCACCAAACAAGAAAAAGATATGAAGTCGAAGCAACAACCAAACCATTGTAAAAAATTAGTAGGCTCACTCCACCAACCAAGAAAAAGAGACTGGAGATCATAATTTAAATTTAAGGTAAAGTTCGTAATAAATAATAAGCACTGCGTTAATTAGTATTCAGTATGTGGCATTTTATTAATAATAATTAAACGTCTCTCATAAAATATATTTAATGCTTTATAATTTTTACATCTAAATTATTTTTTATTTTATAATTATTTATTTTAAAAAATGTGGTATATTTAATTACTCACTACGTTTAAAAGTAAATTTAAAGTATTAGAATTATTATTTTAACCATATTCATAAAGTTTTAGTTTAGGTTTTGGAATTTTTTTTATATAATTTTAGATGAAATTTGCTCAAAATTTAATAGAGATTTGTTGGAATCACAAGTTTAGCTATGAGCTTTAAACAATTAGATAACCCATCAATTTTTGAAGTACTAAATCAATTTATGTTTTAAAAAACACAATTTAAACAATGAAATCTCACCAACCAAAAATTATTTCACTAAATTTAAGCAAAATAATCTAAAACTCAAAATAATTAAATACCTATTTATAAATGTTTAAATATCTAATAACTTAATAACTCTAACTCCTCTAAGTATATATATATATATATATATATGATAAAATCAAAATAAATATACAAATCAAATAATATAAAATCAAATTAAAAATGTATTAGTTAATAAATGTGTTGTGGAAAGTGAGATCCATACAAGTATATTCATTAATCCATGTTTAAATTAATTAATTATATATATACTTCTTATCCATACAATTTACTTAATTGATAAGTAATTATTTAATTTATAAATAATTAAATAATAAAGAGAAAGGTAATTTTACATATTATGTTAATTTATTTATTAAATTTGATTTTATGTTTAAATGTATTAATAATTAGCTTTCAAAAAAATTTGTTAAATTTTTAATTATTTTTTGAATTATTTATTAATTAATACATTATTTGTTAAATTATTTATTTTTTGAATTTTGAATTTTGAATTAATTATTTAATTATACATTTATATTTTTAATTAAAAAATTAATATATTTATAATATAAAATTATAAAATAAAAAATTAACATTAATATATTTATACCTCTTACAATAAAAAGTTATAAAATATTAAATTAAACATTTAACATATATATTATACTATTCCATGAAGTCTTACATAGAAGGTGATAAAGTGTTGTGGGCTTTTATAAATACAAGTGATGTTTATTAGTCATACTAATTAAAAAAATGCTTTAACATAAAATTCAGATTAAAAAAATATAACCCTACATTAATTTATTTTAAATGAAAAACCTTTTTTTTTAAAAGAAAATATTAACAAAAGCATAGAATTATTATTAATTTTTCATTACACAGGTTACAAAATCATTTTTATAATTATTAATTTTTACTTTTAAATAATTATAATTACAGAATAATTTTTATATTATTTTATTTTTTAACATTGTATTTTTTTAATTTAAATTAATCATTAAATATAATTGTAAATGTAGTCCAACTGTTCTATATTTGGCATTCTTTTTTTCGTTATTAATTAAAAGTTTTTAAAAATTAACTATTTTCAGATTCCTTTTTCATTAATTAAAAGGACTTTTATTTTTAATTTGAAGGGTCAAAATGGTCCCTCTCTAATTTTAAAAATTAAAAGTCGCCTTCAAATTAAAGATCTTCTCAATCTACTTTTCATTAACGAAGAATTTTGAAAAGATTTGACAATTAACTATTTATAAAAGGGAAACTAACTTGAACCGAGTTGAATTTGCTTGACAAAGCTGGGCAATATGAGTGCCACTTACTACACGTTGATTCAATAGCATTTATACACTTTGCGACAACATTCATAATCTTACAACTAAATCCTTACTTTAAAAAGTCACCTTTCAACTACCGATGGGTGACTTACTTTAAAAAGTCACCTTTCTTTTTTTGAAAATTTAATTTTCAAAAATAATTTTCATTTTGAATCTCACACAATTCACAATTTTAACTCAAAGTTTAACGAGATATCGCAATTCACGATTTATAAGAAGGAAAAATAAGTATAACTGAGTTGAATTTGCGTGACAAAGCGGGGCAATATGAGTGCCGCTTATTACACGGTGATTCAATAACATTTATATACAGTATGCGACAACATTCACCTTTCAACAACCGATAGGTGAGAAATGAATACACAACATTAACATTATGATACCTTTTCGTCTACTCATTGTTGATATAAAAGGCTGGAAAATTTGTCGGTTCGAAGGTTGTTGATATGGAGCGCTGGAAAATTGTCGGTTCGAAGGTTTGGTTAGACCGATTTTAATTTTCTATTTTAGTAGTATATTTTCATTTAATTTTAGATTTCTTATATTTATAAGAAAAGGATCGAATCTATCAAGTTTTACACCAAATAGGATCGAATCTATCAAGTTTTACACTTAAAAGTTTTGGTGAGTTTTTTTTTTTTTTTTTTTTTTTTTTTTTTATTAATTTTATGTTGATCAATGATGAAGTCACATATAGTTTTCATATTGGACTAGAGAATGCATTACACATGAGTTTTATATATTAGACTATAGAATGTGTCTGATTTCATATTAGACTAGAATGTGCCGCTTAACTCAATTAATATAACATATAACAAGTGTAGCCTGAAACTTAATGATGATGGCATAGTCTAATTATTTATGTTTAGGTTTTTTTATCGAAATTTCTTGAAATTTTATTTTTGAATTCATAAATGAATTCAGTGCCCTCAAAAAAACCCCAAAGCATTTGATTCACTCATATTTCTTAATTTAAATTTGTGATTTTAACAAATCTCTACTTATAAAATAAAATATCAAACAAACAACTATATATCCAAATTTATGATAGGTAATTCTTAAAATATCAACCAAATAACTATAAATATTAAAGATCTAGACTATAGTTATTTAAACCTTTATTTAATTTGCAATAAAATTTAAAACAATTTATAAGTCCAATTTAATCAATGCTAATCAAGGTTGGTTAACTCATATCACATGGATAGAGAAACCAAATCAAATTTCAATCCATCCATATACATATGTCCAAATTTATGGTAGGTAACTCTTAAAATATCAACCAAATAACTATATATCCAAGGTAACTCTTAAAATGTCAACCAAATAGCTATATCAACCCCAAGTTTGAGTGAGCTATAGGGCTCGGGCATATTTTATTTTCCATTTATATCACTTCAAACAATTAGAAAATTAGAAAGAATGCAAATAATTACTTTTATTTGTAGCTCCTAAATGTATTAGCTTTAAACCAAATGCTTCTCTACACATTTAAAAACAAAAAAAATTGCACCATAAACTTTCATTGACTAATATAGTACTCAAGAACATAGGTGACTTCAAAACTTTTATCATTTTTACACTTATAATTTAATAAAATATTAATTTTGGTCTATGAATCAAATAAATTGTAACATTTTTAACACAAAAAAAAGAAAAAATTGACAGCTTATGAAAAGGGAAAGAAAAATAAGTTTAATCCATGAATCAAATAGATTGTAACATTTTGAACAAAAAAAAAATGACAACTTATGAAAAGAGAAGGAATTTTCATGGAAAATGCATATATGAGCAATAAATAAAGCATACAAAATCGTATAATACCTCTTGAGTGAGTTGTTTAGATTCCATGTGACTTTCTCTAGAGCAAAATATAGCCATCACCAAAGAATGTTAGACTAGAACTGCAAGCTTGGGTTCACAGGAGATAACCACCTCCCAAAGCTAACCAACTACAAATCCAACATAAGGAAACATTATAATCGAATTAATGTGTAGGAAGCATAGTGGTCATGTTATGTCCTCCTAGTAAATCCAAGTGGTTAATCAATAATACCACAAATGTTAACACTCCTCCAAACCATTGCAAGTCATACCAAAGTTTAATACTATAAATGTGCATTAGGTGGTCAACATCGTTTGTTGGATTTAATATCCTATAACAAACACATACAATAGAGATGAAAAAATAAGAAAAAAAAAGAGTAATAAACCCCTACAGAGGAAAATCTATTAGATTATAACATTCACTATGTTACATTTACTGTACAACTCGCCTCTTATATAAATTTATATGACCATTATGAATTATTAGTTATTCACTTCCAACCAAATCCATGATTTTTCATCCCTAAATTTATTTGGAATTCACACAAAACTTTACTTATGATTAATAAGTAGGAGTTACTCCAACATGCTCCCCCTAAATCAAATCCATGATCTTTCATCCCCAACTTCATTTGGCATTCACACAAAACATTACTTATGATTCATAAATAGGAGTTACTCCAACATGCTCCCCCTTAACGAGTACTTGTCATCTTAATATGCATACTTCAACTCTCTCTGAACTAGATCCTTTTCCATCTTCATCATATATTCTCACTACTCTGTCCTTAAGCACCTACAAAAAGATAAAAAATTTCACTCCTCCTACATCATGACCAGTCATCATCATGGGTTTTGTGTGGTTAACCCATAACCATTGTGCATTTGGTTTTTTTCATTCACTTACCCTCAGTCATCATCATGGGTTTTGTGTGGTTGACCCATAACCATTGTACATTTGGTTTTTTTGCATTCCAAATTCGTTTATGCTTACCATAAACAACACATCACATTGTGTGGTTTCTATTGACCAAAAACATTAGTGGTTTCAGCCATGAACTTTTATTTACAAAGAGGCTTTTACAAATTGGTTTTAAGAGTACCATAAACTTTTCAATATGCCTCATTACACTTGCACAACATTATTGATTAGTGTACTGCTTAGGGATGATGTTCTTTTCATTTGCATCGCTTTTGCATCTACATAGTATTATTATTCTTACCTTGTTTCTTTTATTTATCTTGTTCCTTGCATGTTTCTATATTTATTTATTCTTTGTTTCTTCAACATTCATTTTTTCCGTGATGTTGCATCAATCTCTCTATAATCATATTCTTCCATTAGTGTCCACTCTTTTCTACTGCATCATTCCCTTCTCATCATCTTCTTTCATCATTCTCTTCTCATATTCTTCTTTCATCATTCTCTTTGTTGTCATCTTCTTATATCATGGAGTCTTCTTCTTTTTCATTTTTGTACTTTGATTTTTCTTGAAAACAACTAATTATTGATGTAAAGTGAGGTGGATTAATCTAAGAAGGTTGGGATAATCTCAAAAAAATTGGACCAAGTTATAATGAAGCGAGAGTTTAAGATGTTGATGAATCATGTAACTAGAAAGGATTATACAAATCCATGTATAGATATACATGAGTTCCATCCATTATATTCATGTATCTTGGTATATTGAATTTTAGGAATCCTTTTATTACATGATTCATCAACATATTAAACCTTCTCTTCATTATAACTTGGTCGCAAATTTTTTAGATACCTTCTAATAATAATTCACTTCACTTTTACCCTTTAATCGAAGATTCAACTTCTCCAATTTCACATCAAAATAGCATGGGAGTACACCTAACATCTTAGTACCTATCCTAATGGTTAAATCGAAAACTTAATGTCACATTCTCTCTCTGCATAAGAGAATACATGCTACACAATTAGTACATGTTTGTCTTGACTTCATAAGGCTTACAAAACACAAGGGGAAAACAACTTGTCTATGCCTATACTTTTACAGGACCAAACCTTATGCACTATAGAGTACAATGAAACATGTACCTCCTGATTTTATTTTCAAATGATTATATGTGCATATTTACATCATGTTTTCAAATCAAGTACAACAAACATTCAAAAATTCTTCTCTAATCACAATGTGACTATTACTCCATGATACTACTCAAAAAATTGCAAACCCACTATATATGCTATTTTACTTCTCATTACCATACATACATTTTTATTTTTATTTTTCTGTAACACTTCAACTAAATTCTTCCTCCATACATTTGAAGTGAATAATATCAACTTCATAAATCCTTAATTTATATATGTTAAATATACAAATACCATTAATTTATATATATTAGATATACGATACCAAAAATAATGGATGCACATGCACTTTCTTTAAGATTTTACGAGAAATTTTAACTCAAAACTTAAATAACTGTCAAAATAAACCATTTTTACTTTATCATTTCACTTATACACATCAATTTTTAATGTAAATATTTAATTTTAATACTTTTCCACTTCTAAAATCAAATAACAATATATATACTTTTCTTTTTCATTGGATTTATGTAGCATGTTCTTTCATGATTCTTTTTGTTGCAAAACTTTTGGACCAAGTTATAATGAAGAAATAAGTTAAGATGTTGATGAATCATGTAACTAGAAAGGATTCTACAAATGCATCTATAGATATACATGAGTGACATCCACTATATTCATGTATCTCAGTAGATTGAATTTTAGGAATCCTTTTGTTACATGATTCATCAACATATTAAACC
The DNA here is from genome assembly GCA_034641835.2 of Pinus albicaulis. Classification (NCBI taxonomy): domain Eukaryota; kingdom Viridiplantae; phylum Streptophyta; class Pinopsida; order Pinales; family Pinaceae; genus Pinus; species Pinus albicaulis. The sequence continues at coordinate 1,236,137,692 of CM076580.1, forward strand.
CTCTCTTCATTATAACCTAGTCCCAAAGTTCTGAGATACCTTCTGAGATTAATTCACCTCACTTTTCCCCTTTAATCGAAGATTCAACTTCTCCAATTTCACATCAAGAGAGCATGCTAGTACGCCTAACATCCTCATACCTATCCTAATGGTTAATTCCAAAACTTAATGCCACATTCTTTCTCTACATAAGATAATACATGCTACACAATTACTACATGTTTGCCTTGACTTCATAAGGCTTACAAAACACCAAGGGAAAACAAATTGTCTATGCCTAGACTTTTACAGGACCAAACCTTATGCACTATAGAATACAATGAAACATGTACCTCTTGATTTTATTTTCAAATGATTATATGTGCATATTTACATCATGTTTTCAAATCAAGTACAACAAACATTTAAAAATTCTTCTCTAATCATAATATGACTATTACTCCATAAAACTACTAAAAAAATTACAAACCCATTAAATATACTCATTTACATCTCATTACCATACATACAATTTTTTCTATAACACTTCAACTAAATTCTTCCTTCATACATTTGAAGTGAATAACCTCAACTTCATAAATCCTTAATTTATATATATTAAATATACAAATTTCCAAAATAATGGATCCACTTGCACTTGCTTTGAAATTTTACGAATACTTTTAACTCAAAACTTAAATAAATTTAAAAATAAACCATTTTTACTTTATCATTTCATTTATGCACATCAATTTTTAATTTAAATCTTTAATTTTAATACTTTTACACTAAATCAAATAACAATATATATACTTTTCTTTTTCATTGGATCGTCTTTGTTATCTTCTCTCTTCCTTTCTTGGCCTTTGGATCATCATATTCAAACTCGTGAGTCTAGAGTCCCTTTTAACATCAACTAAACTCCTTTTGGCATAACTCTTCAGTCAAGTTATGTAGCATGTTTTGTAAATGTTTGGTAATTCTTGAACGGCTTTATGTTTGCTTTAATATTTTTGTGGGAAATGTCAACTTCATTTCTCTCACCAAAAATAACAAAGGGTTTTCAGGGTTGTTACAACAGGACTGCATACTCCACTTATTGGTAGATTCTAAGCCTCTGTCTCGCATAATTCCATGGGTACCATTAGAAAACCATTTTTTCTTTTGTCTATTTTGTGATAACAATAAGAAATGTCAACCAGAAAATTAACAGAAACAACTACACTGACTCACCAATCTTATACGTTGTTAGTTCGACAGTTTTTTTGTTGGTTCTTTCAAACAATCGATCTACAACATAATTCATTGTGATCTCTTCCTCATTCTCTCCTTTCAAATTGTGAGTGTTGTCTTCTTTTCCACTAAGGGTGACTATGACAGCAAAAAAATAGAACATGGGCCCCCAAGGAGAGTTGGTCTCTAATCTTTGTCCATGATTCCCTTTGTTTAGTTTAATTCAACACAAGAAATCTTCCCACTTTTGTTTACAAACTTATTTGTCAATTTCAAAGAAATTGACAATTAAATTATTTAGTGCCACCCCAACTATAACCCGACATGTACAGTATATTGGAGTTCTTAAATCCCACATGCATAAATCATATGAATGTATGTAATTTAAACCACAGCGCATGCCTTTTAATTATTACGTCAACCTGCTCTTTATATAGAATGAAATAATTTGGACTCCACATCACGACCTTGGAAAACCATGCACTAAAGTCCTTTTTGATTTGATAAACCAAGCCACTATATTCTCGACCTAAGGCCAAGGGTATTTTGAATATATGTCAACCACCTTATAACTCCGCAAGATCTCCACGACTGAACCTAGGCTCTAAACTTTGGAAATAAAATTATAAAAGCCGACACATTAACACTGTTAATATACTGTATACTAGGCCCACACATACAAATGTGAATTTTCATTGATTGCAATCACCCATACCTTAAGTTATCTTCCGAGCTCTTTTGAGTGAGATCATTGTTCGATGGCCAACCTCCAGATCGAACGGCGTACGTCGATATCGCGCTGACTTAACCGTCAATAGTTAACGTGCGATGAGGGAGCGATGAGGCGATATTTCCCCATCGACGTGGCGGCTTTTCACAGGATCTCTTACTATTTGAGTGGTTTCCCTTCCGTACAAAAGCGGTGCGATCAAAACTGCTTCCGGTTTTATACAGTGATTGACCGGGGTTGACACAATTCCTCCATGCGCCTTGGTTGAATAACTCAAGGTTCCAACCTCGAGACAGGGTTTCCCATTAACATCAAAACAAGACGATTTCACTCATAAGCAGATTACCTCCTTCAAACAAAGCTCACGACTCTATGGCAACGATACTACAGAGTACACACATACGACTTGACACCTGAATTAAGGACATAATACATCCATTTCTTGGCTTCTTATATCGTTATGGTCCACTCCATAAATGAAAAAAGGAATTACACACACGACCACAGACAAAAGGCTTGCGGAGATCAACACAGCGATCCTCTTCAATAATTAAAACAGAATCAGAGGTTCCAATACTTCATAATTAAGCAATTGCACATACACGGAGACAGGTATATCAGCTAGCACCACTCTGATGATCAAAAAACATCAAATTATATTCAAGCTGAGAACAAATGCTTAACACAAACAATCTTTACTGTGGAAATCCCCCCCTTCCAATGCATCCAGGGGTTACATTTTATACACCATCATATGTCTCTTCGGTTCCTTGGTGAGGATCATTTCTACTCTAAGAAAAGGCCTAATTACATTCATTTGAATAACTGAACAGGACAGATGGACTGAAAGTGAAACTATTCAACTTCTACTGACTCTAACTGATCTAAATGCAACCAACAGCTAAGGTATTGACACCTTGTTGTTACAAATTTGAATGATTTTGATCCCTCCTAGCCACAACATGTGGAAAAAACTCCTACATTATTGGCTAGTGTCTAATGCCCCTGCATCAGACTCCTGAGGGAAATTTTCCTTCATGGACTCCTGTCCATGAGTTCTTCCACTGATCTGCCTATTTTCTACAATATTCCTTCAGTCATCCAAGTGGCATCTTCCTCTGGTTGGTCCTTCCACTTGATCAAGTACTGAAAGTACTCTTGTCCTCTCGTCTTCTTGAACATTCTTTTGTCCAATATATTCTCTGGCTGCAGTGGTTGTGTTGGAGGTAGCTGCCTTTCCCACTCAATATGTTCCTTGTTTGCTGGTCCCTCTTCTACACCATCATCTTCATACTTGTACAAATCTGCAACATTAAAAATGGGATATATTCCAACATCAGGTGGAAATTCAATCTCATAAGCATTAGCAGAAAACTTTCTAAGTATATTTCATGGCCCAATCTTTTTAAACTTCAATTTGTTATACTGCTTCTTTGGGAATCTCTCCTTTCTCAAGTGTGCCAAAACCAGATCTCATACTTCAAAATGGACTTCTTTTCTGCTCAAGTCTGCTATGCCTTTGTATTTTGTGTTGCTGCCTTGTAGATGTTGTTTCACTTGTTCATGTATGGCTTGGATTTCTGAAGCAAATTCCTCACCATCAGCACTCCTCAGCTCTGCCTTTCCCAGATTTCTTAACTTTGATATTCCTCTGAGGTGCATTCCATAAACAATATGGAATGGACTATGCCCTGTACTTATGTTTGGTGAGTCATTATATGCATATTCTACTTGCGGAAAAATATGATCCCACTGCTTGGGATGTTCTCCTGCAAGACTTCTCAACAAATTTCCCAGACTTATATTCACTACCTTAGTTTGTCCATCAGTCTGAGGATGATAAGCTGAGCTGAAACTCAGTTTGGTACCAAGTTTCTTCCACAGTGTTCTCTAAAAATGGCCCAAAAATCTGGTGTCTCTATCTGAAACAATACTCTTGGGCAACCAATGCAACCTAACAACTTCTTTGAAAAACAAGTTAGCAACATGGGTGGCATCACTAGTTTTATAACATGGAATAAAATGTGCCATTTTGGAAAATATGTCCAATACAACAAAGACTGAATCATTCCCTCTCTGAGTCTTGGGCAATCCTAGAACAAAATCCATACTCACCATGTCCCAAGGCCTGTCTGGAATAGGCAAGGGAGGTACAATCCGCATTTTGGCTCCTTCCCCTTTGGCACATCGAGCGTATTTTTTGCAACCTTTGCAATTTTTCACAAACCTGTCCACTTCTGCTCTCATCTTGGGCCAATAATAGAAGTGACTCAGTTGTTCATAATTTTTATTAGTACCAAAGTGCCCAGCAAGTCCACCACTATGTTTCTCCTTGATCAAATTTTCTCTCATTGAACATTTTGGTACACACAATTGGTTTCTCCTAAATAGTAAGTCCTCCTACAAGAAATAATCCAGCCACCGACTTCTATCTGCTAGAACAAGGTTACAACATGCTTCAAATGCTTCCTTAAAATATGAATCTGTTTTATATAGTTCTCTGAGAAAATAAAATCCTACAACTTCAAAATTGGTTTCTTGAACAAGCATGTGCCTCCTACTCAAAGCATTGGGTACTTTATTTTCTTGACCACTTATATGTTTCAAAACAAAGTTAAAACTTTGGATATACTCAACCCATTTGGCATGCTTATGATTTAACTTGGGCTGCTGTACAATGTACTACAAAGCATGATTATCAGAGTATAATACAAATTCTTTGGACATTAAATAATGCCTCCACTTTTTCAATGCCTGAAAAATTGCATAGGATTCCTTCTCATAAGAGGAATATTTCCTTCTGGTGTCATTCAGCTTTTCACCAAAATAAGCTACAGGCCTATCATCCTGACTTAGCACAGCTCCAATGGCTTCTCCACTGGCATCACACTTCACTTGAAATGGTTTAGTAAAATCAGGCAGAATTAAAACAGGCTTTTCAGTTATCTTTTGCTTCAAAATTTTAAAGTTTCTTTCCGCTTCAGCAGCCCATTTAAATGGTTGTTTTCTCTTTTTTATTGTCTCAATGATGGGTGCATTAATCTTACTGAAGTTTCTTATAAATTTCCTGTAAAAAGTGGCAAGTCCATAGAAACTTCTTACCTCAAAAACATTTCTAGGTGAAGGCCACTCCACAATTGCCTTAACCTTTTCTGGTTCCATCTTCAATCCTTCTGCAGAAACAATAAAGCCAAAATACACCAACTCTTCCTTCATGAATGAGCATTTCTTTAAGTTTATCAGCAGTTTCTCTTGGTGCAGCTTCTTCAAGACATAATTAAGATGCCTTAGATGTTCTTCTTTAGTTTTGTTGAAAACTAATATATCATCCAGATATATGATCACAAATTTACCAATGAACTCTTTCAACACTTCATTCATAAGTCTCATAAAATTTCTAGGTGCATTTGAGAACCCAAAAGGCATTACCATCCATTCATACAGTCCTTCATTCATTTTAAAGGTAGTTTTCCACTCATCGCCCTCCTTTATTCTAATATGATGATATCCACTTTTTAAATCTAACTTCGAAAAATATTTAGCAACACTCAAACAATCCATTAAATCCTCAACTCTAGGTAAAGGGAATCTGTACCTGATTGTTATCTTATTGATTTCTCTGGATTCAGTACACATTCTCCAGCCTCCATCCTTCTTCGGGCTCAATACTGCTGACACTGCACACGGGCTTAGACTTTCTTTGATCAGCCCCTTGTCCACTAATTCCTGTACTTTCTTCCTGATCTCCTCATTTTCTATGGGAGTCATTTTGTAGGCTGCCTTATTTGGCAGATTTGAACCAGGGATAAAATCTATCTAATGGTTGATTTTCCTCACAGGTGGCAGCTCATCAGGCAAATCATCCACAACAATGTCACAATAACTGTCTAACATCTCTTGGATTTCTATTGGCAAATCAGAAATATTTGTAGAAGTAAGAACTACCTTAAGTTTACAAACTAAAGCAAAGCTTACCTCTTCTTCTTCAATTTGCTGTAGATACTCCTTCCCACTCAGCAACAAGGTCTTCGGATCAGCCACTCTGCTTGATGGTTCTCCTTCTTCCATGGGTATCAATGTATGATGTACCCCATCTTTGAAGAACTTGTAAGTGCTCTTCTTGCCATCATGCACTGCTGCTCTGTCAAACTACCAAGGTCTACCCAGTAGTATGTGACACACATCCATGGGCATCACATCACACAGGACTTTGTCTTTGTAGTTGCCCATTTACAGCTCTATCTCACACTGTTCCTTTACAATCAGCTGGTGCCCTTTATGCGGCTAGGACACCCTGTAGGGATTTGGATGCTCCCTTGTCTTCAGCTTCAAATTCTCTATCACCTCAATGGAAACCAGATTTTCTGTGTTGCCACTATTAATGACTAGCTGGTAGCATTTCCCCTGGACTTTTCATATGCTCCTAAACAAAGTCTTCCTTTATGCAGGCTCAGTGACCTCTTTGGCTTGTTTCAACGGGACCTTATTAACCACCAAGGAATCTCCCCTCTCTGGTACAATTTCTTCCTCAATTACTACCTCTTCTCTAGCCTAGGCAACAACAGCATTTCTTGGACCAGCACCCATATTCTCTGGGTACTCATAGTGCTTATGTCCCACTTGATGGCATCTATAGCACCTCAAATTTCTACCTCTGCCTCTGCCTCCTCTTCCTCTGTAAGAACCCCTTCTGCCTCTTGCATCACCTTCTGTAGATGCATTCTGAGGTGAGCTACTGTTAGCTCCATCTCTAGGGGTAGTAGGATTTCCTCTACCACCCTGACTTCCCTTTCCACGGAAAGTACCTCTCCCTTTGGCAGACTGCTTTCTCAAGAGTTTCTCCTCTGCTTTCAAGGCCATCAGATAGGCCTCTTCAATTTTCTTAGGAGACAAAAGACCAATCTCATATTGGATCTCTAGCTTGAGACCATTCACATATCTAGCAATATTCTCTGGTGTGTCCTGAAACTACCTAGCTCTTATACTTACTCTATAGAATTCTTTTGTGTATTCCTTTACTGTCAGCAACCTCTGTCTCAGGTTCTGCATTTTCCTAAACAATGTTAGCTGATAATCACTAGGCAAGAATTTACCTTTTAGCTTAGCCATCATTCTAGTCCAGCTTTTGATAGGTTGTTTACCAGCTCTCCTTCTTTCTGTTTGCACTCCATCCCACCAAAGTGTAGCATGTTCCTTCAGCTTTGTTACTGCAAACTTGACCTTCTTATCTTCACTCATTTCTTCATAGTCAAAGCATTTGTTCATTTTATTAATCCAGTCCACCAACTCTTCTGGGTTCATTCCTCCTGCAAAACTTGACACTTCAATCTCGGGCTTAACTGCAGACCCCAGAACAGTTCTGAGGAGCCTCATGTCAGGAGGAATCTCAGCATTTTCTTCAGCTTCTTCTATTTCAGGTTCACTGATGTCTTCAGGGTCTCTAGGTTGTCCTAGCTCCATGGCATCCAATCTGGCTTGGACCCTCTGCAAGGTCTCCAACACTTCTACATTAGCAACAAGTCTACCTCTCCTTCTGCCAGTACCTCTAACAACTCAGATAGCCATGTTAATTCTCTGCAAAAACAACTCAAAAACAGCTCTGATACCACAATTGACAACAAAAAAATAGAACATGGGCCCCCAAGGAGAGCTAGTCTCTAATCTCTATCCATGATTCCCTTTGTTTAGTTTAAGTCAACACAAGAAATCTTCCCACTTTTGTTTACAAACTTATTTTTCAATTTCAAAGAAATTGACAATTAATTTCTTTAGTGCCACCCCAACTATAATCCAACATGTACAGTATATTGGAGTTCTTAAATCCCACATGCATAAATCATATGAATGTATGTAAGTTAAACCACAGCGCATGCCTTTTAGTTATTACGTCAACCTACTCTTTATATAGCATGAAATAATTTGGACTCCACAGCACGACCTTGGAAAACCATGCACTAAAGTCCTTTTTGATTTGATAAACTGAGCCACTATATTCTCGACCTAAGGCCAAGGGTATTTTGAATATATGTCAACCACCTTATAACTCTGCAAGATCTCCACGACTGAACCTAGGCTCTAAACTTTGGAAATAAAATTATAAAAGCCGACACATTAACACTGTTAATATACCGTATACCAGGCCCACACATACAAATGCAAATTTTCATTGATTGCAATCACCCATACCTTAAGTTATCTTCCGAGCTCTTTTGAGTGCGATCACCGTTCGATGGCCAGCGTCCAGATCGGACGGCGTATGTCAATATCGCGCTGACTTCACTATTAACAGTTAACGCACGATGAGGGAGCGATGAGGTGGTATTGCCTCATCAACGTGGTGGCTTTTCACAGGATCGCTTACTATTTGAGTGGTTTCCCTTCCGTACAAAAGCGATGTGATCAAAACTGCTTCCGTTTTTATACAATGATTGACCGGGGTTGACACAATTCCTCCATGTGCCTTGGTTGAATAACTCAAGGTTCCAACCTCGAGACATGGTTTCCCATTAACATCAAAACAAGATGATTTCACTCATAAGCGGATTACCTCCTTCAAAAAAAGCTCACGACTCTATGGCAACGATACTACAGAGTACACACATACGACTCGACACCTGAATTAAGGACATAATACATCCATTTCTTGGCTTCTTATATCATTATGGTCCACTCTAGAAATTCAAAGGGGAATTACACACATGACCACAGACAGAAGGCTTGCGGAGATCAACAAAGCGATCTTCTTCAATAATTAACACAGAATCAGAGGTTCCAATACTTCGGAATTAAGCAATTGCACATACACAGAGACAGGTATATCAGCTAGCACCACTCTGATGATCAACAAAACATCGAATTATATTCAAGCTGAGAACAAATGCTTAACACAAACAATATTTACTGTGGAAACCCCCCCCTTTCAATGTATCCTGGGGTTACATTTTATACACCATCATATGTCTCTTATGTTCCTCGATGAGGACCGTTTCTACTATAACAAAAGGCCTAATTAGATTCATTCGAATAACTGAATAGGACAGATGGACTGAACCTGAAACTATTCAACTTCTATTGACTCTAACTGATCTAAATGCAACCGACAGCTAAGGTATTGACACCTCGTTGTTACAAATTCGAATGATTTTGATCCCTCCTAGCCACAACATGTGGAAAAAACTCCTACAATGTTGGCTAGTGTCTAATGCCCCTGCATCAGACTATTGTACCTTGATACATTCTTTTACAATTTTGCAATTTCTTTACACATCTACCGCACCCCAAAGTTGCACTCATATGGGCAAACAAATCATGTTTTCTTGGCTCTTTCACAAACCTTTGAAGATATAGAACTATTGGAAGATTTTGCAGAGAATAGATATTGTTAGCTCTAATACCAATTGTAGTACTTATTAACCTATAATAAAAACACATGTAAATAGAGATGAAAAAATAAAATAAAAAAGAACACAGGGAGCAATAAACCCACTGGAGGGGAAAATATATTAGATTATATGATCCCTTGTATTACATTTACTATATAACTACCTTCTTATATAACTATAAATGACCAAAACAATTTATTTAATTATTAAGTTTCAACCAAATCCAGAATTTGTTATCCCTAAGTGCATCTGACATTTAAACATAAACCTGAATTATGATGCACAATTAGAAATTACTCACACACTAGCCCAATATTGTTTTCCAAGTTTACAATGTTACCATATTAGTGCAAAAACCATTAGTCATAACCAAAAATAGTATCTCAAGTATATTAACCACGAGAGCATGCCTCATATGTTATAGCTCGTTTGCGTATGATTGTTGTATGTTTGTTAAGTGATAAAAATTGAGCCATGGTTATAATCAACCGTCAACTGTTAATTTTTGTTGAAGTTAAGGATCATAATTTTTAATTTTCTATTATTTTATAGATTGAAAATTGTATATTTATAATATAATTGAATTTAAAAAAAAATTAATAATACAAATTAATAAAAAATAGAGAAAAAAAATTATAAGCAATGAAATAAGTTTTTTAATTGTTTGTTTTATTTAAAACTTTTTATCTTGTCAAAATATTTTTGACAACTCTATATATATAGTAAGATGAGATAGTTTATATTACTAAGAAAAATACATATTTACAAAAATGATAATCATCACTAGAGAAAACCAAATTAGTAACATAAGCTCAAAATTTTAAGATTGTTTCTATTATTCCCAATATATTGAATTGATAAAACAAAATAAATAGAGAGATATACTATAAAAAAAACTGAAATACATGATCATATTGGAAAATAAAATATTAGCTTAAGAATTAGTATGAGCCATGAATTTTCTCGTTCAGTTGAATTATGTGTCTGATCTGGAAGTTAAGGATCATCATCAGTATCCGACAATGAGGAGTATGTGCCCATGATTAGAGTATGTGCTCTGATTTTCTTGGTTAGAAGAGTGACTTTCCTATTGATGCTATCTATTTTTTCTAGAAGCTTGACCATACAAATAGTAATTTCTTAGAGTCTTAACCTTGTTAGTGAGAAGTCTTCCCATGCGAGTTTTTGGGTGCCAATGCAGGTTTATGATCTGCATGTAAGTATATGTTCTCTCTCTATTTTTAACATCTCTAGCTTTTTATGTTAGTAATTATTATTTTTGGACCTGGACTATTTTTAGGTGCGACGGATAAAGAATCCAGGTTGAATTTGTGAAATATATGATGAAAAAATTATGTAATGTGATTGATTTATTATTTTAATAAATAAACTTTTGGAAATTATTCAAGAGAAAGGCACCAGAGTCAAAATATTTCTTGCCAATTGTAAATAATAGTGAATGGATAAATTAAAATTGTTCCTTCAGTAGAAATCTTCTAAAATTACTAAGAGAAACATTGTAGATTTATTATGATAGGAAAAAGTGTAATAATAAACCATTTGGTAGAGGAAGTTACTCAGTCAGGGTGAAATAAATCAATGCCGGATTAAAATGCAGCGTTAAAATGAAAAAGGAAAGTATATTTTTCGGAAAAGGAAAAAAGAAAAAACACACAGGCCTACGAAATTGAGTTGGCAGACCCAAAAAAGCAAGAAGCTGCCAAAACTTTGTTGGGAAGAAAAATTATAAAATATACTCGTCAGAAATCAATCAACAACCTGTTGATTTTGGTGGCAAGGAAGTATTAGGTCAAGAGAGAACTTAACGATACAATTCGTTGTCTACAGGAGCGTGCGTAGATCATGAGTAATTTTTCCAGTCAGCTATTATGGTTGGGATTATTTTGTTAGTCTCTATCTGTATTTAAGATATAACTGAAATGTTGTTTTAATTTCCAGAATATAAACTCAAAGGTATTGAACCGTCAGTAGTTTGTTGATTTACTATGGATATAAACTAATAAGGACAGAAGGGATCAATTATATTCTTTTATGAATTAATTTATCTCTATATGTGTTATGCCATAGTTGGAGTGATGACAAGTGAATTGCATAAGTATGTATTTTGGGTTTTTTTTGTTTAGAATAAAGTGATACGTGTGTAAATTCCAAGAAGGTATAACATAGGAGAAAAAAAATTAAGGTGGACAAAGCGATAGATGGAAAGTTTTGTGTTAAAGCATAATTACGATTATGTTAAGATAAATTACTTATTGAAAAGAAAAACCATTCATTGAGAAGTACAATCCATATATTTTTTTCATAAACACTTAATAAACAAAATCTGGAACCACACCGATCTCCACCAACAAATATACTTCAACGAAAATCTATCCCCATGAAAATAAGTGTTTCGAATTTGAGATAACAACACAAAAAAAGGGTGGAGTCGAGACTCAATTCCACAACTAGGTGGTTCGTTATCTAGCGAAAAAGGAGTCATGTATGGCTGGAAAACAACAAGAGATAATAATATGGCTTAACCAAACTTATATAACAACATTTTTTGCATGCATAAAAACGAAATGGATTCAATCCAAAAAAAAATAATCAACATTTGTAGGAATTATTGAAAGAAACAGAGGACTCTAATGAAGGAGCTCTGATATTATGACAGAAACAGAAGACTCCCTGAGGAGTTCTAATACCATAACAGAGAACGCGGCTTTTACACAAACTTAACTTCTTACTTTCCATTTACATAGAATGGTTTTTATACAGAATGAGGAAGCTTCTAGATTATCTAGAATGTTGGTGGCGATAGCTTCTTCAGGAAGCTAAGAACCCTCGAGAGAGTGTGAGACCATTTCTATATTAAATGTTGTCAGTGAGTAGGTTGGAATTACTGTACATCTAACAATTATATCCTAAGTCTGGAAGGATTAAGTGATTTGGATGACAGCCTACAATGAGAGAGGAAATGGGTTATAGCACCAATCTTGTTGAAATTTATGAAATATTCCAAACACACAGAGAGAGAACAAAATCTCTCCTCTTAACACAAAGAATTTTTTTTTTAAATTTTGACAGAGATGCAACAAAAAACTTCTTTCATTAAACTTTAAAAAACTAATACAAAATGACAATTTCTTCTTCTGAATCTTCTGTTCAGGATTACAAAAAAAATCTCAAGTTGCTTCACACACAGCGTTACAAAAATCTTCTCTCTGTCTTCAATAACACACAATCCAAAACATACTAACTATCTTACCATCTACGTAAAAACAAAAATTACATTACATATATGAAAATTTTGTCGTGACCTATAAAACCTAATCTAATTTAATGTTGTTGCTCAACAACTTGTACTTGGCCTATCAAAATGACCCATACTACATTAATCGGCATTGGCTCTTCGTGGTGCATCACTGTGGAGACACCTCATGGTCTGGACTAACCATCGGCATTGTGCTCCCGCAGTGAATATCCACCGTCAATCTTCGGTCAAAGAACGATGGCCAAAGTCAACTACGTAGGCACCCCTCGGCTTTAAACATCGAGCTATTTGTGCCCGTGGGTTACCATTGATCTAAGATCAACGATAATCGCACCCGTTGATCTGGGCAGATGTTAACATGTTGCATCGTTTGGTGTGCCTACTGACTGGACTCCAAAGCTACACGATCGGCTTCTCATTGGATGGAGGTGGACCCCGGCGGACTTCAAACAAAATCAGGTGGATTTAATGAATGCATATCACATCCAAATATGAGTTTGCTGACATAAGCATGCAGATGCACGATAAAACTTAATTCGTGAAATAATTTATTATTGGGTCTATTTGGGGCTTTTCCATGTCAACCTCTTTTCTATGTGATAGGGTGTTGATTGGCCCGTTGGTGTTGTGTTGGAAGAGATGGGTTCCACCACTTGACGTGGCCCATTTAAATCAAAATGAAATGGTGTTAAATCAAACAGCTGGAGTTATGTTGATTGGTGGGAGGTTTTAACGCAGAGGAAACGTGGTGCAGACCACGAGTTTACACAGTGAACCGGCTACGGCCTTTGTCAAAAATAAATTTAGTTTTCAAGGCTTTGAATGCAGGATTTAAATGCACGATGGAGTGCACACAACAACAAAAAATTCTTGCTCCTGCTATTTGCAGTCACAGTTGGAATTAATATTTCCAACACTCCCCCTTAATTTCAACTGCTAGATTTTCGTGCATACCCAAACATTTTCTCAAATAATTAAAACTTTTCTACCCCAATGGTTTTGTCAATATATCAACAAATTGTTCTTCAGTTCTGCAATGTTACAAAACAATTTAACCATTGCTCACTAACTCTCTGATGTAATGATACTTGGCATCAATGTGTTTCGTTCTTTTGTGAAACACTGAATTCTTTGACAATGTTATTGCTGAGCTATTATCATAATAAATTGTTGTGCCTTTTACCTGTTCATGACACAAACTCCTCAACATTATTCTCATCCATAATGCTTGAAATGTTGATGTAGCTGCCACATACTTTGCCTCTATTGTAGTTAAAGCCATAATTGGTTGTTGCTTAGAAGCCCATGAAATGGCTCCTGATCCAATATGAAAAACAAAACCATAGGTGATTTTCCTGTCATCTATACTTCCATCCCAATCACTGTCAGTATATCCAATGAATTCAAAATTTTCTGAAGTGGTGTATAAAATTACTCTTTGTTCCTTTCACATACCTCATAATTCTTTTTGTTGCTTGCCAATGTGCCTCTTTTGGCCTTTCCATAAATCTGAAAATTAAACTCACAGCATGCATAATATTCAGCCTAGTAGCAGTCAAATACATGAGGCTTCCAACTATGCTTTTGTACAAACTTGGATCAAAATCCTTGCAGCTGTCTTCTTTGATCAACTTCAATCCCATCACTGTAGGAGTAATTACTGCCTTGCAATCTTGCATGTTAAATATTTCCAAAAATTCATTTACACATTTAGCTTGAGAGATAAAAATCTTATTTTCATTTTTCTCTACTTCTATTCCTAAGAAGTATCTCAGCAATCCCATATCAGTCATCTCAAATTCATCCTTCATGACTGTTTTAAAATTCTCAATGAGGTAAGCATCATTACCTGTGAATATCACATCATCAACATACAAAGCAACAATCAACATGTTACCATATTTAGCCTTGATATATAATGTGGGTTCTCCTTACATTTTTCAAACCCATTTTCCAGTAGATAGGCATATATCCTACTGTACCATGCTCTTCGTGCTTGTTTTAGCCCATAAAAATATTTCTTCATTCTGCAAACTTTGTGCTCTTGGCCTTCTTTCTCATAGCTCAGAGGTTGTTCAACATAAGCCTCTTCCATCAATACTCCATTTAGGAATGATGATTTCACATCCATTTGGTAAACTTTCCACTTGTGTTGTGCTGCTATGGAAAACATTTATCTTATTGTTTCCATTCTTGCAACTGATGCAAAAGTTTATTCATAATCTCTTCCTTGTTGCTTCTTATAGCCTTTCACAACAAGTCTAGCCTTGTGCCTTTCAATCTTACCTTCAGCATTGCTCTTGGTTTTACAAATCCATTTTAATCCAATTACTTCTTTGCCTTTTGGGAGATCAACTAGTTCCCATGTCTTATTTTTCTCTATGGAATTTATCTCTTCATCCATATCATCTATCCATTTCTTATCTTTTACAGCTTACTCAAAATGAATAGGATCATCTACATGACAATTCAATGCAAATAAAGAGTTCATACCTTAATTTGTTGCCTCTTTCTCATAAATTTCATTCATACTTCTGAATCTGGTTCCTCTTTCACTTGTTGAACTTGTGCTTGTAGAAGCACTCAAATCTGCTCCTTGTGATGTGCTTGGAGAATCACTGACATCACTTCTCAAGGGTGCTCTCATACCTACTTGTGGTGTCCCTTGCTGTCCTTGTGTTGGTGGAGGTGGTGCTGCTAATGAGGGATGTATTTTAGCCATCTCTTCCTCATTATTATCATGAGGCAAATAGATTTTTACATTCACTGTTTTCTCAATACTTCCATCCCAAGCTTCTTCCTCAATGAACTGTACATCTCTACTTATAAAAAAAATCTTGGTGGATGGGCTATATAGTCGGTATGCCTTTGATTCTTCACTGTATCCAATAAATATGCATTTCTCCCCCTTACTGTCCAACTTCTTCCTTAGCTGATATGGAATGTGTGCATAAGTCACACAACCAAAAAATTTCATGTGTGTGACAAACTGTTTTATGCCACTCCATGCTTCTTCCGGAACTCTGTTCATTACAACTTTGGTTGGGCATCTATTCAAGATGTATGCTACACAATGTACAGCTTCAGCCCAATATTCATTTGGCAAATGTTTTGCCTTCAGCATACTTCTTATCATGTCCATGATGGTTCGATTTTTCCTTTCAGCAACTCCATTTTGCTGTGGTGTATACCTTGCTATAAATTGTTTATGAATCCCATTTTCTCTGCAAAAACCCAGAAATTATTTTGAGATATATTCTCCTCCTATGTCTATTCTTAAGACCTTGATATGTTGTCCACTTTGATTCTCTACAAGAGCTTTAAAGTGGCAGAATTTCTCAAACACTTCAATTTTAAATTTCAAAAAGTAAACCCATGTTTTTCTTGTGAAATCATCAATGAAGGTTAGCATGTAGTGGTTGCCTATTAATGATGGTGTTTGCATTGGTCCACACAAATCTAAATGGACAATTTCTAAGGGTGCCATTGCCCTTATGCTCTTTCCTGATGGAAAGTTTTCTCTGTGTTGTTTTCCAAAGATGAAGCCTTCACATAGGCTGTCCGGTTTCTCAAAAAATGGTAATCCCTTTACCATTCCTTTTCTATGCAACAAATTTAGACCTCCGAAGTTGAGATTTCCAAATCTCAAGTGCCATAACCAATTTTCATCTTTTTCTTCTCTTTAGAATGTCTCTTGTGTCACTGCTACCATTTCAGCTCCTTTCTTCAAATCTACTCTCATCTTGAGAGAGAACATTCTGTTTCTTGTGATCTTCAGTTGTGCAGTGCATTTCTTGCTTGTTGGTTTAACCATGATGGTGCATACATCATCTTCAAAGAAAACATTGTAGTCTTTATGAATGATTTTTCCAATGCTCAAAAGGTTACACTTCATACCAGGCTAATAATAAACATCTGATATGGTTCTTCCTTCTCATTTCTTTATCAAAACACTTACTCTGTCTTTTCCCATGACAGAGACCTTACTGTTTATCCCCAATGTTATTTGAGACTTTACATTTTCATCTAACATGGAAAACATGGAAATTTTTCCAGTCATATGGTTGCTACATCCTGAATCTAGAAACCATATATCTTCACTCTTTTCTTCAGTCATATTACATGCTAAAACTACTTCTCTTAACTGATATTTTCTTTAGTAAAATTAGCACTGGGTCTATTACCCATGTCACTATGTTTCTTCCTAAATTCATTGGCATAATGCCCATACTTCTTACAGTAATGACATTGGACTTGGGATTTATCATACCTTTGTCCATGTGCTTGGTTTTGTCCACCTTGTTGGCTGCTGCCTTGGCCTTGGTTCTTATTTTGATTATTGCCCCTTCCACTTGTATTTGAAGGGATACTTCTTCCTCCGTTTTGGCTTCTGTCTCTTCATTTTCCTTTGTATTTTCCTCTACCTTGACCTCTTCCTCTTCCAAAAGACATTTGGGTCTTGAAGGCATGCTCCAAAGATGAGCTTGTCGTTCTACCCAATATTTATTCATGGGTCATCAAAAATGCATGAAGGTCATCAACTGTAAACCTTGAGAGATATTTTGTCTCTTTAGTGGTTGTGACTATCACATCAAACCTTGAGGGTAATCTCCTCAATACTTTCTCTACTATTCTTCTTTTCTTCCTATGGCTCTTCAGCAAATCCTTCTCTACCTGTGTTAAGGCATTAAATTCATTTTCATATATTGGTTCTTCTAGACCATCTTCAACTAGCTCCCATAAATCTTGAGAGGAAAACATGGCTCTCATTGTGATTGCCCAATATTCATAGTTCTTCTCATTAAACTGTGGGAGTTGGGTATTTCCTATACTCGTGCTTGTGTTGGCTCCTACCATGGCTAGCTTTCTGAACTATTCTTTAAAAATATTGATTGTGTTTTTAAACAAACTGTCTCTGAGGACTACATTCTTTAAAACAAACTCAAACTCTATTTTGATAAATACCTGGACTTTTCTGAGCCTTGACACTGCTAGTCAAAATCTGCAACAAACTTCTTCCTTCAGCTTCTTTGACAACTTCAAAGAGCCTAGACTAGCTCTGATACCATGTCAGAATTTCTGAAATATTACAAACACATAGAGAAAGAATAAAATTTCTCCTCCTAACACAGAGAAATCATTTAAAAACTATTGACAGAGATGTAACAAAAAACTTCTTTCATTAAACTTTGAAAAGCTATTACAAAATGACAATTTCTTCTTCTGAATCTTCTATTCGAGATTACAAAAAAAAAAATTTAAGCTACTTCACACACAGCGTTACAGAAATCTTCTCTCTTTCTTCAATAACACAAACACAGTACAAAACAGTCTAAATATCTTACCATCCACGTAAAAACAAAATTACAATACATATATGAAAATTTTTTCTTGACCTGTAAAACCTAATCTAATTTAATGATGTTGCTCAACAACTTGTACTTGACCTGTCAAAATGACTCATACTACATTAATCAGCACTGGCTCTTCACGGTGCGTCACTGCAGAGGCACCTCATGGTCTAGACTAACCATCGGCGTTGTGCTCTCACAGTGAATATCCACTATCAATCTTCAGTCAAAGAATGATGGTCAAAGTCAACTGTGGAGGCACCCCTCGGCTTTAAACAACGGGCTATTTGTGCCTGCAGGTTACCATTGATCTAAGATCAACGATAATCGCACCTGTTGGTCTGGGCGGACGTTAACATGTTGCATCATTTGGTGCACCCACTGACTAGACTCCAAAGCTATGTGATCGGCTTCCCATTGGCTGGAGGTGGACCCCAGTGGACTTCAAACAAAATTAGGAGGATTTAATGAATGCTTATCACATCCAAATATGAGTTTGCTGACATAAGAATCTGAATGCACGATAAAGCTTAATTCGCAAAATAATTTCTTATTGAGTCCATTTGGGGCTTGTCCATGTTAGCCTATTTTCTATGCGATAGGGCGTTGATTGTCCCATTGGTATTGTGTTGGCAGAGATGGGTTCCACCACTTGACATGGCCCATTTAAATCCAAATGAAACGGCAGTAAAGCAAACGGTGGTAGTTATGTTGGTTGGTGGGAGGTTTTAAATGGGGAGGTAACGTGGTGTAGACCACAAATTTACACAGTGAACAGGTCACGACCTTTGTCGAAAAGAAATTTATTTTTGCAGGCTTTGAATGAAGGATTTAAATGCACAATGGAGTGCACACAACAGCAAAAAATTCCTACTCCTGTTGTTTTCAGTCACAGTTGAAATTAATATTTCCAACAAATCTTATAGTCATAATTATACAGTCGTTAATCATTAGTCACAACCAATACAAAATAAAAATAAAAAATAAGTGTGATAACGAGATGTTTCTATTATTCCTTCGACAAGTTAGAGCACTCAAGGGTAGTAATGGATTCAAATCTTGTTCAACATTATTTATAGTGCGGCTATTAGATGATTTTATCCTTTGGAAAATAGTATCAATGGGTATGATGCAGAAACAATCACAACTAGATGTTATATCAGCCTTAAAGACCAAAAATGGGATTCATGGTAACTTTCAGTATACTTATAACTCATCCAATCGAAAGTAACTAAATGTTGATGTAACTATCGCAGATATCTAAGGAAGATTAAATATATATATTTCTAGGATCAGGCGACCTAGTACATTCATGTATTGCATAATACAACAAGTATGCCAAATTAGTTGGAAGTCGCATATATAACATTGTCATTGATATGGAATAAATCCCAAAAATTGAACTATGAATAGATTTCAGAAGTACACAACAAAAAGAAAATTAACACATCTGGCGTAACCAGGTAAAACCACTTATGGGGAAATTTAATAATTGAATTAAACCAAAAAATAACCCCAACATGAGGATTACTTCAGTTTGGTGTTCTGATTGCACATAGTATATAAATAACTAAAGAAAGGAAGAAATTCATTTTGCAGGGCATTTTCAGCCCGAAAGTTCCATATACTCCATAGGCTAGAAGCCACTTTACAGGAAAAATTAAAAAACTAACATGCGACAACAAAACCATATACTAACACATCAAACTTCCTAGTAAGGAAGATGTAGCTGTAAGGATTCCAGGACAAGAGACCTTGTTCGGCACTAAGCAGCCCATATCGTATCACACCCTGCTTTTTAACAGCCATACCATGGAAAATGAGAAGAAGAATGACCTGCAATAGATTAAGTAGGAGTTATAGTTGGAAGTCGATTCCTTCATCGAGTATAGTGAATTTGAGCCATATTTTACCAATACCTGCAACAGACAAACAAGGAAGAGATGAATATAGAAATGGAAAAGCATATAACCCAAACTTAGAAACCCAATTCAGAGTATTGTGCACCTATAGTTGAGGAACTCCATACATTCCTCTTTTCGTGGTCATGCAAAACCTAATCAACTCTTTGGACCACTTGTATAATTCTCTTTTGGAATTTAGTGAGAACAAAAATATAACTAGAGGTCGGGGAATGGTAGTGAGTGAATGAAGGAAACCTGGGAAGACACAAAAGAGAAAATAATAATACCTAAAGTTGTTGCAAACAATAACAACGCCATAGGGACGTCTGCTACCAATAAAGGGTGCATGCATGGAATGCTTCAACTATTCCTGCCACACTAAAAGGGAAATAAAATTAAATGGTTATGGTTCATAAAGTAATGATATTCAAAATTGATGACCAATAAAGGATATTTCACAACAACAAAGAAATAAAAGTTTACCTAGAGAGAAAATGGCACAAACCACTGATGTAAATCCTTGACATGGCCAACGGGAGTGCTTTTGTTAAATGTTAGAGGAAATTAGGTGTTAGACAATAACAATGAGCATTGAGATATGAAAATAAAATGAATGATGAATAAGGAACCAAACTTATCTTGTCAACATTATCTTGCAGTCAAGTAAAAATAAAAGGAGAGATGGTGTGGCCACGAGGTCGAGGGTAAAAATCCAACTACATGTGCACCAAATTTCCTCTTCTAGGCCCTGTTTGCTCTCGACATAATTACATTAACCAGCACAAAAAATGAAAGAGAAAACTAAGGGAGACTTAGGATAGGTTTGGAAAAAAAACATTCCCATCATTGGATGGGCAACCCAAAAATCCCCACCATTTGTATCCCCCAAGTGTGACAAATCACATGATGTTCACATGGATCACAAAGATGTTTCAGATATAGATTTATCACAAAATTCAAGAACTATGTTATCAAATTCTTAGACTCCACCTACATTCCACCATGTGGGAAGCAAGGTACAAAATCATCATGACATTATATATGGGCTCAATAACTATGTAGATCATGGATATGGTGTAGTTGGGAAGTTTCATCTCCACCAGGATCATATCCACTTATGGGATTTTCCACCATAATGAAATTGAATACTCAAGGTTATTAGAAACTATAATCAAAAGCATAGATTATGTAAGGGAATAAAATATCTACTTATGATGATATGTTAGATCTACGTTAAAGTAATTACTATCTTACTCTAATTAAATAATAATTATAATAATTTGGAAACTAGGTATGTGGCAAATGGTATCAAAGCCAAGTTTCAAACACTGGGCTCATAAGGGAACCACCACCATGAAAAATAATTATGTGCAGAATTGTGAATTTGATTTAGGAATGGGTATGCTAATACTAGTTTGCATTGACTATAAGGTACTCAAGGGAAGTAGGGGTATAGTACAAAATGGAAAATGGTACAAACCAACCTATAGTAGAAGGAGAAGGAATCTATGTGGAATTAGGAGAAAGAACTAATACATCAACAAATAAATTGGTGGATATTATAAATATTCTACAATAGGAGTTGGTTTATCTCAGAACCAGTAATGAGGAATTGTTGAAGGAAAGTAATGAACAATAAAGAATGATCATAGATATAACTGAAATGTATTTTCATAGGGTAATAGAAACAAGATAAAATGGAGTAAAAATAGAACCATTGAAAAGGAAAAATGTGGAAATTGAGACAAAAAAGTTGGAAAGTGGGGATGATTCAGACAAAACTTATCCAAAGAACCAGAAAAGGAAGAAGAAAGTGGAGCTGCATGGGGAGCTCAAAAAAATAAAACCCCCTATCTTTGATGGAGAAAAAGAGGAGGATGCAGAATCATGGCTCCTCAACATGACCAAGTATTTCCAAGTTTATGAGTATGAGAGAAATTTGAAGGTCAGATTGGCCATTTATTAACTGCAAAGTAAAGCTTCTCTCTAGTGGGACGAGGACAAAAATGTGCATGCATTGGAAGAAAAGATAATTTCCTGGGAGGAATTTAAGTCTAGGTATCTTAACGAAGGATACTACGATGATCAAGACAAGGATTTTCATGAATTAAGACTGAGAGAGTTAAATATGGACGAGTTTGTGACTAAATTCACAAATTTACTGAGGTATGCCCCTTATATTAGAAAAGATAAAGTCAAGGTGAAAATATTTTTGAATTTCCTACGAGTCTATTACAAGGAAACGCCCGAGTTCAACAATCCTCAAAACAATGGATGAATCAGTAAGAAAATTAAGAATGTGTTATCATCACTTTAATAATAGGAGAGAAGGCTCAAAACCTTGGCAAGGTAAGGACAGAAACTAATCTACAATGGGGTCAAAAAGGACAGAAACTTTCTTATCTTATAAACTTTGGAAAGGACCACCACTGGAAGAAATTTAGTAAAGGAAATTCAACTGAGTTGGCACAATCTCAAATTGAGTTTAAATCCATGGATATTAACAATAAAAATATAGATGGGGTCAAAGAGAGAGAAATATTGAAGTGTTCAAGGTGTGGGGAACCTCATTTGTTAAGGGATTGTTCGCATAATCCCAGGTCCATTCAAAATATTCATCCTATTCATGAGGCAACAACAGTGAATGATATTGTCATAAATATTCCTAGGATAAGTACAAAACTGGAGGATCAGCAAGTGGAGCACCAATCTACTATGATCAAGGTTTAAGGTACTATTTTAAACCATCTTGTTTATGTCTTAATTGATCCATGGGGATAGTTTAAGTTACATTATTCCTCAAACCATGGAAAAATGTAAATAAAAAGTTGAAAATTTTAAGACTGCATGGTTAGTACCATTCATAGCCAGTACCAAGAGAAGGGTGACTAGCCAAGTGAAATAGTGCTCCATAGATTTAAATGGTTGCTTCACAATAATGAATCTAAATATACTCCCCTTAGGGTCTTGTGATGTGTTAATAGACATGGATTGGTTGGAAAGACATGGATTTTTCATAAACTATTTAGAGAAAATAGTAAGTTGTATAAGTTAAGAGGGACAAACTCAGATAATAGAAGGAATACTGAAACTCATATCACTTTGACAAATTTCATCTTTATAGTTGAAAAAGAGTGCTAGGAAAGGGTTTCAATTATTTGGAGTGTATGTTGAATGAAATGAGCATCAGATAGAAAAACAAAAAGTAGAAGACCTCCCAATCATTATGGAATTTCAGGATGTGTTTTCGGAAGATATTTTGGGTTTACCTCCTTACAGAGACATATATTTCTCAATTTATATAGTACCAAGTGTAACTCCAGTGTCTAGAGCACCTTATAGAATGAGAATTAACTAGAATTGAAGATGCAGTTACAAGAAATACTCTATAAAGGCTATATTATACCTAGTGTCTCACTATGGGGGGCTCTTATGATACTTGTAATGAAAAAGGATGGCACATTTAGAATGTGCATCGATTATTGGAAATTAAATAAGCTAAACATTAAAAACAAATACATGATACCATGTGTTGATGATCTGTTCAATCAAGTAAGGGGAGGCACCATATTCTCAAAAATGGATTTGAGGATCAGGTATCACCATTTGAGAATAAAGGATAAATGCATTCATAAGACAAATTTTTGAACTAGATATGGTCACTATGAATTTGTAGTGTTACCATTATGCCTTACTAATTCACCAACAACATTTATGTGTTTAATGAACAATATACTTAATAAGTACCTTGATAAATTCTTGATGGTATTTATAGATGACATTATGGTCTATTCCAAGAATAAATAATAACACAAGGAACACTTGATATTAATATTGAAAACTTTAAGAGAACATCAATTATATGCTAAGTTTAGTAAATGTGAGTTTGATAAGGACAAAATAGAATATTTGGGCCACATTATTTCAAAATAGGGATTGTATGTTGATCTTGAGAAGGACGAGGTTATTTTCAAATGGCCCACACCCCAAGATGTGTCAGTTGTCCAATATTTCATACGAATTATAGGATATTACCAAAGATTCATAGAAGGGTTCTCTAAACTAGCCTACCCTATCACATCCTTACAAAAGAAAGGAACAAAGTCTAAGGGGATAGTCAAATGCCAGGAAAACTTAGACAAATTGAAACATTTTCTTATAGTGGCCCTATTCTAAAAAGTGCAGACCCCGATAATGAATTTTTTGTTTTCACATATGCTTGTTTGGAATGTTTAGGAGGAGTTTTGATGTAGGAAAATTCAATAGTGGCTTATGAGTCTAGAAATTTGAAAAGACATGAAAAGAATTATGCAGTATATGATTTAGATTTGGCTATTGTAATACACGCTTTAAAGATGTGGAGACAATACATGTTAGGAAATTTTTTTACCTTGGTAACAGATCTTATTAGCTTGAAATAATTTTTTAGCCAAACAAACATGAAAGCTAGATAGGCTAGGTGGATGGATTTTCTTAGCGAATTTGAATTCAATATCAAACATATAAAAGGGAAAGAAAATTAAATAGTGTGCTCCATCAGTAGACAGGCACATGCCCTAATGGAAACGTATATTAGCATTGTCCATACATATTTTATGGAGCAGATCATAAATTCAATTCAGCAAGATCATAACTACATGTAAATTCAACAAAAATTATAACAGACGATAATTCCAGGTTACGGTGAAAACTCAGTAAAACTATTAAATTACAAAAATAGATTATATGGTCCAAATGTGAGTGTTTTAAAATATATGATATTAGATATATATCATAAGAAATCAAATCTTGGGAACCCAGGATATCAAAATATGATAACTACATCAAGGAACGAATTCTTCTGGCCTTGCATGAAAAAGGAAGTAGCAAAATAATTGTCAACAGGTGAAGGTAGAACACCAACACCCAACAGGATTGTTAAATCCACTACCTATTCCTAAGTGGAAATTGGAATTGACATGATTTTACTTTATTACAGGGCCATAAGAACAAGACAACATCATGAGTCCATCATGGTAGTTGTGAACACCTTAAGTAAAGAAACACATTTTATACACGTACATTATACCTATGGAACAACTCAAATTGAAAATATTTTGGTGAAGGATATTTTCCAATTACATGGAATACCAAAAATGGTAGTGTCCGAAAAGGATGCTAAATTCACCTCCAAATTTTTGAAATACTTATCTGGAGGCATGGGGAAATAATAAATTTCAGCATTGCATATCACCCTCAAACTGATGGAGAGATGGAGAGAACAAATCGGATCTTAGAAGACATCCTAATAATGTATGTCATGGATAGACTTACTAAATGGGAAGAT